>BRYE01000011.1:5005082-5012582 GCA_030159115.1 Actinidia arguta var. hypoleuca | reverse complement strand
GACAGACTAGGAGAAAAAGATCTATTGAGTTTTATAATTATAGCCACATGTTTTTGTGAAATACTAGTAAAAAATTAGATAACAAGTATAAGTTTGAAGTTGGACCGGACTCTCTTAATAAAAAGAGAAAATGGTCTACATACACACATACACACTATATGCGTGTATGTGCAAGTTAAAACATGCCTAACTCTAGTATTTTTGAATTCTTAAAAACTATTTTCACTAAGGCTGTGTTTGGATTAGGGATTTTTGTGAGAAAAAATGCAGAAGATCCAATGATTTTTAACAGTAAGATCCTCTAATTGTTCCACTTCTTTTTTTCTTTTTTTTTTCACCAAATTTCTTGATTCAAATACAGCCTAAGAAATAAATAATATATGTTAATTAAAACGTGTTCTTTATAAATAATATATGGTACTGTTTCTATGTCTTGCTCTCTTTAATAATTATTTAATCATTACAAAAAGACAAAGCACACGTAGGATGCTAAATCGACTACTTTAATCATTTAAGGTAAATTTCACTAACACACCCATTCTGATAATGAAATAACACTCCTTACCTTATGAGATCACATGGGTTGGTCGGCAATTACATTTACTATTATAGCCCTCTTTATTTAATAGGATATTTGGCATTGGCAACTACTTTTTTCTTTCTTTCTTTCTTTCGGTTACATTTCGCCACAAACAACAAGCTTAAACGTTATGTTATTATTTATTTTTATCATTTTTATTTAACATATCGTGTATGACATGTAACCGCTACTAATACAATAAGTTTGACAAATTAATTAATTATATTTAGGCTACGTTTGATACTAGTTTTTCGACTGACTTTTTTTAAGCTTATAAACAAAAAGTCAAAAAAATTAACTTTTTTACTTTTTTATTTTTGTTTTTTTACTTATTTTTAACTAAAGTAAAGTCAGAAAAGTAAAAAAGTCAATAAATCTTGATTTTTTTGATAGTAAATTTAAAAAAAAAATGGCTTTTAAACATAATCAAACAGAGCCTTAAGGGTGATGAGTTATGCCTGCTAAATTAAAATAGTAAATGAAGATGGTGAGGATAACATTTTTTAAAATGATTTGGGTTCTCTGTAGTCCCTTAAATGAACTATACCGGTGCAATCTAAGTAATTTGGGCTTCGTTTTGGATTCATTTTTATGATCTAATAGTGAGCATAGTAATTTTTTTAAAAGACTTGGCTTATATGCAGTCTCTAAAATAGATTGCAACAATGCAGTCAAAGCATTTTGTCTTCGTTTTAGTGATCTAAGCATTTTTTCTGGAGTTGAATGTTAAGTCGTGTTATTTTAAAACGTGGATGATTTTGAGATTAAATGCTAGGTTTAAAATTTAGGATGTTCGGCTTTGGCATTTACATGTTAAAACTTGAATATTATGTTAAGTTTATGCAATAGAATTGTTATATTGTCACCCTCAAAACTAGAATGATATTCTTCTCCCACATAAATCAAAAAATTAACTCAAAGTCATAGAGATAAATTTTGAAACGGCATAAAAAAACCAAATTAACTTAAAAAATAAAAAATAAAAAATAAAAACTAATAAAAAATAAAAATTAATAAAAAGGACAATTTAATAATTTTTTTATAAATACAAAAAAAAATTAATATAAAAAAAAATTAAATCTAAACTATTGAATTTAATTTATTATTTTTTTTCTACTAAATCTATAGTGCCAAGAGAACCTTAAAAAAAACATAGAAAATTGTGAAAATCATTTTTTCAAATGTGGTAAGCCTCCTCCCTTACCTTTATAAAAGCCCCTCTCTCCCTCCACATTCACAAACCTCCTATCCCAATCTCTCTTCTAAAATTCAAAAAACTAGAGAGAGAACGAAAATGGGTTTGCCCAAATCCTTCGTCTCCATGTTCCTCTTCTTCTCCACACTCCTTATACTCTCATTGGCTTTGGACGCAAAGAGAACAAACGATGAAGTCAAGGCCATGTACGAGTCGTGGCTCATCAAGTATGGCAAATCGTACAACTCGTTGGGCGAGAGGGAGAGGAGATTTGAGATTTTCAAGGAAACTTTGAGGTTCATCGACGAACACAACGCGGACACAAACCGTAGTTACAGGGTGGGTTTGAACCAATTTGCTGACCTGACTGATGAGGAGTTCCGGTCCACGTACTTGGGATTTGTAAGCAGTTCAAATAACACGAGGGTGAGCAACCGGTACGAGCCTCGAGTCGGCCAGGAATTGCCGGATTATGTTGATTGGAGGTCGGCAGGGGCCGTGGTTGACATCAAATTTCAGGGTAAATGTGGTATGTCTCATACTCTCTCTTCTACTATGTTTGTGTTGTCGCTTATGTCTTGTTTAGCGTTGAATTTTTAGTGTTTTAATGAACTTCTTTTAATTGTTTGACCCAAATTTTATATTTTTTTTTACTTGACGCGAGAAGTTTGGAAGTATAAAATTTTGATTAAAGTTATCTAAATTTGTTGTCTTTAGTTTCTATTTTTTTTTTTAAATTTACATAAAATCTTTATATTTTAAATTTTTTCTCGTCAAGAGGAATTGAATAAGTTAAATTTTTTGTTAAAAGTTAAAAAAATTATCAAAAAAAAAATAAAAATAAAACTCAAAAACTAAAGCAGCTAAAAAAATTCATAAAAAAACTAATTCAAACTGGAGTATGTTTTTAAATAATAATTCAACGTGCATTAATCATTGGAATGAAGGGAGTTGTTGGGCTTTTGCAACCATTGCTGCGGTGGAAGGGATCAACAAGATAGTGACCGGAGAATTGATCTCGCTATCTGAACAAGAGCTCATGGACTGCAGTAAGACACAAATCACCAAAGGCTGCAAAGGCGGTTACGTGACCGGCGGGTTTGAATTCATCATCAACAACGGTGGGATTAACACTGAGGCAAATTACCCCTACAAGGCTAAAGAAGGTCAATGTAACCAGGACTTAGTAAGTACTCAATACTTCATCATATGGGAAAGGAAAATAAAATCAAGAATAAATTTACATTATTCTTTTTTTGGTGATTTTTGTTTGTGCAGAAAAATGAAAAGTATGTTACAATTGATACTTACGAAAATGTTCCTTCTAACAACGAGGGGGCATTGCAAACAGCAGTGGCATCCCAACCTGTGAGTGTTGTTCTTGACTCTACTAGCGACGGGTTCAAATATTATGAATCGGTAAGATTCCTTTACCTTTATGAATATATAAATGGCTGACAAGAACAATTGGGTGGATTGGGTGTTTTTTAGGGTGGAAATATGGAAGACTTTTGGACTTCTTTTTTAGGGTTTCAAGCATATGGTTGCTAACTAGTTGGCATCTTCCTATTATGTAGTTTGAGTTCTCCATTTCACGTTTGGGGATCATAGGCCCTGGTCAACTAGCAAAACCCAAGTGGTTGCAAGCTAGTTGAATAAATGGTATGCATCTTTAGCAAATCACAATATTACATGTGATTTAGAGATGACTTCCCACTTATCTAACCAATTGTGATAAATACTCATGTTATTCTAAAGAATAGTTTCTTTTGCGAGGCTAATATGATCAAAAATTGAAAATCCCACTATCAACAAGATGACTAGTTTGATGATACTCACCTCACCATATTATTTATCTATGACTAAATTTAATGATAATTAATCAGCATTTAAATTGTGATACAAGTCACAATACAAATATCGGTGATACAATCTCGTATCAACCGACAATTTAAACCTGCTATAAGTCTTTTGAAAATTTTCAAACACAAAGAGGAGTGATGCGGACAAGTTATTGGAAGATAGGGGAAATATATACTTGAGAAATCTAATCCTCTTTGGTTTCGAATTTTCTCCTCAGGGCATATTCGCCGGACCATGTGGAACAGCATCAACCCACGTTGTTACTATTATTGGATACGGCACAATGGGAGGTATCGATTATTGGATAGTGAAGAACTCGTGGGACACGACGTGGGGAGAGCAAGGCTACATGAGGATCCAACGTAATGTCGGAGGTGTCGGACAATGTGGAATTGCAAAGATGCCATCTTACCCCGTAAAGTATTACAACCGAAATCACCCCAAACCCTACTCATCTATGATAAATCCTTCCACTTTCTCAATGGTAAAATACTTGCTTCCTTATCTCTCTTTGAAATTGTTTTTGTTTTTTTCGCTTTCTTGTTTGTGTTCTTAGATAAAAAGAAAAAGAAAAAGTATAGAGATTGCATCTCCTCCATCAAAAATATCTTTTGAAAAATGAAAACAAGAAAGAGAATTTGAAAACCGTAACAATTCCAAAAAGATTAAGATTGAATTTTAATTTGTTTACATTCTTCAATGCGACAGAGCAAGAAAAATCCATTGGGAGTGAATGATGGACAGAGGAGCAGCGCTTAAGAAAGCTTTCAATGGGACAAGGAAAGCAGGGAGAAGATGTACATCATAATAGTGCATCTGAACAATAAAAGACCTTTGCTTCCAATTATGGAACTTATGTATTGAATAAAGGTGGCTGGGATTTGTTTGTTCTCCTGATACTGCCTCTACTTTTTACGTGATAATAATATAACTAGTGTGTTCAAATCCTTTAAATTACTTTTTTACCTATAATACTAATTTGAATAATTAAAACCCCATAATTTTAATTTAATTTTATTGTAATCATCCGTCAATACCCGTTAGCAATTTAGACAGAAAGAAATCATGTAATAACTCACATGGTAATTTTTAGAGACCAAAGTCAAACTTTGAACAAATTACAAGGACCAATATTCAAAATTTAAATGGGTATTGACAGATGGACTACATTCAAACCAGATTAAAATATTAAAGTTCGAATTATTTAAATTAAAAATACAAAGACTAAAATAAAACTTTAGTCAAACTACCGGGTCGGGTCATTGGTCAAATTAATCCAAATTATGAGAAGACAATAATTACCTTTTTTTCACATTAAATTCCTCCAACAGACACGAGGCTAATTACCTTTATTTCACATTAAATTCCTCCAACAAACACAAGGCCAAAGCTGCTGCGACTTTTGTCGCGAAAATGTGCAATTACTTTATCCTTTCTTTCGGTTACGATCCGCCACAACCCATAATGTTAGTTTTTTTTGTTTTTTGTTTTTTTAGGGGCACTGTTAGGCTCCGTTCAGTTGCCAAAAAACTTGTGAGAATCTTATCTTTAATTTTGATTAGCTTTCTCTCAAAACTTTTTCTAGAAAAAATATAAAATTTTGGAGGAATCTTTAATTTTCTATCACTTCTCTCTACAATTGAACTATCATATTTGAGTTTTCATTAAAAAAAATTATAAATCTAAATATTTACACAAACGTGTATAAATCTAAAATTTTTGTATGATTTTTATTATGTATAAATACTCTAAGATTTTTGTTTTTCATGTATTAATATTTATATATATAAATATGTAAAATAAATATGCACATATAAATTCAATGTACTTTTTGAATGAATAAACAAAATATTTTTTATGAATAGAAAGTTAAATATATTTTTTATATAAATCAAATATACAGGTAAATAAATTTATATTTTTATATAGGAATTATGTGTAAATACATATTCAAGTAAAAACTATTCCACATCTCTTATTTTTATGGTAAGCAAACAATTAAATTATTTTTCTCATTAAATTCCATTTGCCAAATGACCACATACATGAAAATAAGTTTCATTTTCCTTTACTTCACTTCAATTCACTTTTTATGAGAATAATTTTTCAATATAAAATTCTTAACATCTGAATAGAGCGTTAGTTTCTAATTTCTATTACTAATGTCTAATTTATAAAGCTTGTGACTCTTTTTAGTCGTTACTTGAGTGAATTTATTTTTTCATGAATTTTTAATTTCGTGTTTTCTAGATTTTTGCTTTGTTAATGAATCTCATGCATCCATGCGGTACTTGTTTTAGACTATCTAAAATAATTTTATTATTTTACTTTTAGTTAAATAAACTTTTACCAAAAAGATTTATGATAGAACTTTTTTTGCGAAAAAGATTAAATCTGAACTTTTAAATTTATTTATTTTTACCAAATTTTTAATTTAAACACAACCTTAAAAAAAATAAAGAACATTATGAAAATCATTTTCACAAGGGTAATGTTATAGTCACCGCATGATTTACTGTATTTGTTACCGCGCAGCACCAAAACGACGTTAAAACGACGTCTTTTTGATTTTATAAACATGTGATGCTTTAAGTTGAACGACGTCGTTTCGGTGTTTTAACACCGAAACGATATCATAAACCATGCGGTAAACGTAACATTACCCTTTTCATGAATAGAATACGGATTCAAATGGCCAATGAAGCTGCATGAAGTATTACTCAATATGGTAAGCTGACTCCTTTGCCTTTATAAAGGCAACTCCGTGCCTCCCCCTTCACGCATCTCCAATCCCAATCCCTCTCTTCCAAAATTATAAAAGAGAGAGAGAACTAAAATGGGTTTGCCCAAATCCCTCATCTCAATATCCCTCATTTCTTCTCCACTCTCCTCATGCTCTCATCGGCCTTCAACGCCCCGAAAACTCAACTCAGAGAACAATAACAAAGTCATGGCCATGTACGAGTTCTGGCTCGTTGAGTATGGTAAGGAAATTTGATATCTTCAAGGAGAATTTGAGGTTCGTCGACAAGCACAATGCGGACTCGAAGAAGTTACACGGTGGGTCTGAACCAATTCTTTGACCTGGCCGATGAGGAGTACTGGTACACCTACTTGGGCTTTAAAAAAATCTAAGCATATTTTTTATCCATTAGATCATTTTTAGTGGGAGTCACAAAAATAATTAAAACATCTCTTTCTTTCACCGTTATTTCTCCTAAACTAGCAATTTTTTTTTAAATCATTGTAATTTCTAATTTATTCTCCATTTTGTAATAATGTATCTCTTCGTATATGCATGCAATGTATCTTTTATCTGACGTTTATATCTTATTTATTTTTTAGATTGTAAAATTCTAATGAGTACGTTTAAAATGTGATCTTTTTTTATATAGTGTCTGTGAGCATGAGCAATTACTAATATATACATATAGTGTGTATGTGTAAGTTAAACCCTTCCTAACTCAAGTATTTTACTTCTTGTTTTATGTTAAGTTATCATTACTCATCGTTTGATGTTTTATGCATTTTGGGGTTTTTAATTTGTGATTGCTATGCTTAGTTTTTTTTAAAGTTGGACGTTGTAATGTTATTTTAAGATGTGGATATTTTAGATTGTAGATGTCAGGCTTAAAATTTGGGATCTTTGACTTTGACATTTACTTTCTTCGTTCCATAGAATATCCCAAAGTGAATGTTCAATTCAAAAATTAATAAACAAAATATGTAATTTTTAACTTTTTCCTTTCCTTTTATATAGTAACATCCAAACAAAATTGTTGGTTTAATGTTTAATTTAATGATGTTTGATGGTATTAAGGTTGCATCATGAATAGGTTTATTATTGATATATGCACATGAT
>BRYE01000011.1:4995082-5000082 GCA_030159115.1 Actinidia arguta var. hypoleuca | reverse complement strand
AAACAAAAGATTACAAACATATAATAAAAAAATTATTTATTCAAAATAATTAAAACTAATAAAAAAAGAAATAAATTTGATAAAAAAATAAAAAATTTATTAAAAAGAGTAAAAAAATAATGAAAAATTAAAAGAAATTAAAAAAAATTAATGAAAAAAAATACAAAAAAATATAAAAAACTGAAGAAAAAAAAAGAGAGAGCCGTTTGTGGGAGGATGTGTGTGTGTGTGTGTGTGTGTGTGTGAGAGAGAGAGAGAGAGAGGCAGTGAGAGACATTTTTGTAAATTTGGAGAGAGACAAGCGAGAGGGGGGCTGTCGGTGCTGTCAGGGGATGGAAGGATAAGCTATCTTTTAAACGATAGGATCTTCTATTTCTTCACTTTTTTTTTTTCCTCTTTATCACTAAATTTTTTGATCCAAATACGGTGTAAAGCAACCACTTCTCATCTAAAGTAACTTTCACTAACATCCCCATCTAATAATGAAAAAAAAATGTTGGTGCCTTTGGGACGAGGGAACTTCCCCACCCCTAATAAATATCTTCACTGACAATTTTTACTTTTCACTCTCAGTTTCTATTATTAAGATGTAATTTATAAATATCTTCCCTTTTCTAGTAATTAATTTACATGAACAAAAAATAAGGTATAATTCTAAGTACACTTCATAAATTATAGCATACTCAAGTGATAGTATAGAGCACACAGCTCGTGTAAGTACGGTATAATTTATTCATAATTTATTCTATAATTTATGAAGTGTACTTAGAATTACTCAAAAATAAATATTTCGGTGATGCTTTCTTAACAAAACTTTTCTACCGATATTTGATACAAAATCATGTGATCCACGTGGTCATTTTTCTTAGAACGAATTAATCTTTACAAATAAATATACTCAAATAAAAAAATATGTATTAACCATATAAATCTAAGTGACACATAATAAATTAGCGTGACACACAATATTATATTTATTTATTTTGATATAAATTGATATTGATCGATTATTGATTTGTATTTGACCACCGAATTTTTTTATAATTTAAAATCTTTAATGAGATCTATAATATGAACGGTTTAACTCAACAAGATAGACCCAAAATAGAAGCTAAAATGCTTGAAATGTACCAGTTGCCATCCATTTTGGAACCACATAAAAGCCAAGTCCTTCTGAAATTTGTGTTAGTTACTTTTTCTTTAATGAATTGTTTTTCATAAATGATTGAGTCTACTACATCCAAGGAGGGCTAAATTTATTAATTTGGTCCAAGGACTGTGTTATTTCAACCATTAGCATGGTTTAGCTTTTTCTTTCCTTAATTTTAAATTATTTCAATGCTTATTTTACATTGATTAATGGTAAATCCTAAGATAAAAACTTTGAGTTGTACCTATTTTGGATTATTTATCAATAAGTCAACTTGATAATTCTTAGATCTCTTGCTGCTTATCACTTTGGTGTGTATATTTTATTTATCTAATTACGATTCTCAAGCGTAGGAATCTACCAGTGTAACATAATACTCAGAAGTACCGATGTCATTTTTCATATAGAGCATAAATTGCAAGATTGAGTTTTTATTGCAAGTGTAAAAAGTATAAAAAATATATTTTTATAATTTTTGGAGAATATTACAAATAAGATATAAACTATAAATGTAAATGGCTCGGTTCAAGTATTTAGTCTTCTCTTAATTTAAACGTTCTAACTTCTTCTCTCATTTTAACTCAACAACATCTCATTTTTATTATGATATTGGTCGAAAGATTTAGCATTGAAAACTGTATTTTACGTCTAAAAATATGTTTTATGAAATTAATAAATAATTTGGATATGGTTTCAAATACATAGAATGCAATTGATTTAAGCATTACTTGTACCAAGTGTTCTTGTTGACAAATAATTAAAGATATGTACAATTTCAAGTTTTGATATTTAATAATATCATTAATTATTTCTAAATAAATATTAAAATCATTTTAAAAGAGAGAAGAAACTAATTCATCGAAGGGTTAGAAGATGACGTAGTTCTCAACCGAGTCTCTAAATCTACCGCCTCATAATTAAAAAAAATCCAGACATAAATATGGATAAAATATCAAATGCAAAAAAAAATACAAATTTTAACTCAGAAAATAAATAAAAAATAAATAGCACAACATAAATGAAAAAGTATAAAATTAAATTAAAAAAACTTATAAACTTTAATTAAAAGAGTCAAATTCAGAAATACAAATATTGAACTTTAAACTATTTAATCTTATTCTATCTAAAACTAAGAAAATAAAAATTATAAAAAATAAATAAAAAGTGTAGGAATGCAAAGTGAAGTCCTGGGTCTCCGGAGAACTCTCTCCTCTTTTATCCGCGTGTGAGCCCTTTCTCCACGGCCAAGGACAGCCCCCCTCCAGCCTATGCGCCTGCCCCAAACATGCCTTAGTCCCATCCATCTCTCCTTTACTGCATATTTAAATATAAAAACAAACAAACACACACACACACATATATATAAAGAAATAGATATATAGATATATATGAAAGAGTCCTGTTATTGACTGCTCAGAGAGCACAAAATGATAAAAAAAAATTAATTTTCGATGTTTTTTTTATATTTTTTAATATATTTTCATATTTTTTTATATTTTTTTTTATATTTTTTATAAGAAATACTAAGTTTACAACCATTATTTACAATAATGGTTTATAACAAGGCCAAAACGATATCGTTTTGGTGTTATAAACACAAAAAGACATCGTTTCATTTAGCCGTCAAATGGATCAGCTAGATGGAACGATGTCGTTTTGTGTTTATAATACCAAAACGACATCGTTTGATTTTATTATAAACGATTATAAACGAACGGTTATAAACGTAGCATCTCTCTTTTTTTTACATACTATCGCCAGTCTATTCAACTATTTTTAACATTTTCTTATTATGTGAGAGAGAGGAGTGATGGGGTGAGGGAGTGTCAAAAGTAATGATGATAGGAGAAAGAGGGAGAGAGAGGGAGGAGTAATGGGAGAAAGAGAATGATGGCTATGACAGTTTGTAATTAATGCTAATTACACTGTTTAACTTGCGAATTATCGGTAGTGTTTAAATCACTTCGGTAGTTAATAATTCGATTTGGTCTCTAAAACCTGAATTATTGATAGTGAATAAATTCAATATCGACAGGGATCTGTTTTGATTGTTCTAAATCTCTTTTAAATTATTATTTTTATCTTGCAAAATTTTTTTACATATCTCGCGCTAAATAATAGTTAAATATAAAAGATAATATGTGCAATAATACTAAAATATAAAAGAATTCAATGAATAAAATATAATATTCTGTGTCAATCACTTGCATCCTAGGTATTTGAAACATAATACAAACCCTCTATAAATCCTATTAATACATCTTTAGATACAAAATATATTTTTGTTGCAAAATTCTGCAATTAATATCATCGTGTCTTGAGATTTAATTGAGTTACATAAAGAGAAAAAAAGTTAAAACATCTAAATTAAGAGAAAGACTAATAAAATATAATATTCTGTGTCAATCACTTGCATCCTAGGTATTTGAAACATAATACAAACCCTTTATAAATCCTATAAATACATCTTTAGATACAAAATATATTTTTGTTGTAAAATTCTGCAATTAATATCATCGTGTCTTGAGATTTAATTGAGTTACATAAAGAGAAAAAAAGTTAAAACATCTAAATTAAGAGAAAGACTAAAGACTAGGTGCTTGAACTATACCATTGTATATTTATAGTTTATATTTTATTTACATAATTTTTTAAAAATCTCTAAAATAATTAATTTATAATTTCTTCACTTACAACAAAATATAATTTTGCATTTCTAACTCCTTTTAAGTATGACTTGAAACTTTTAAGTATTGTACTACATTGATAGCATCATACGCTGAAGAACTATATAATAGTTAAATAGCATCATAATCTTGCAACGAATGACTTGAATCTGATTTTAAAAATAGAAAATTGATTATTATTTCTTAATCGTGGTTGGAACCAAATTGAACCGATTTTTATACGTATAAATATATTGTGTATATGTGTAAGTTAAATCATTCCTAACTCTACTATTTTGCTTGTTGTCTTGCGTTTAGTTAGTTTTACTATTTGTCTCATGTGATAATATTGATTTTTAGTGTTTCAATTTGTGGTGGTTATGATTAGTTTTTTTCTGGAGTTGTATATTAATTTAAAATGTGGATGTTTTAGAGTTTAAATGTTAGTTTTAAATTTAGGATGTTCGGGTTTGACATTTACACATTAAAACTTAAAATTAGTATTAGAGCTAGTGATTTATAATTATTTTATGAATAATATACATGAATATTATAAATGCATAATATTCAACTATATTATCGATATATTAATAGAAATTAGCAATAATCTAATAGAAAGGGCAATACTAGAGTTCGAATAATCAGAGATTAATTTGGACATAAAAAAATGGACAATGTTAAATTTGATTTGTTATCGTAGCGCAGTTCTATATTATTGAGGTTAATTAGTCAATTTAGAATAGATATATAAGTTTAGTAATTATTTTCATGTTTTCTAGACTTTTTTCTTATTGAATTTATTTTCTTGTGTTTCGTAAATTTTTATTTTTATGAAAGTAAGAAATTGTTTTCATTTTTTCTTTCAGCTTTGCTTTGTGAATCCCATCCACGTGATACTGTTTAGGAGTCTCGTCAGTAATGAAATAATTACCCTTCTGCACCCATCCTTTATTTCTTTTTTCAGCTGCCTCCCTTCTCCTTTTTCATTTGTTTTTTTAGTTTTTTTTTAATATTTTTATCAGTTTTATTTTGTTTATGCAATTTATTTTTTTCTTTATTAGTTTTGTTTTTTTTTACATAAAAATTTATTTTTATTATATGTTTTTAATATTTTTTTAATTTTGTTTAATTTTTACGTAGCTTTTTTATTTTATTAGTTTTGTTTATTTTCTTAATCGGTTTTG
>BRYE01000011.1:4987582-4990082 GCA_030159115.1 Actinidia arguta var. hypoleuca | reverse complement strand
TGATCTGTAATTTTTAAAACTTTTTCTACTTATTTGAATTTTCTGAAATATTTTTTACTGATCTGAAATTTTTTTAAAAAAATTCCACTAATCTGAAATTACTAAAATTTACTGACTGAAATGTAATATCAAAATTCTTGAGGACCAAACTGTAATTAGTAAAACTTCAGGGACCAAAATATAATTACAAAAAATTCAAGGGATCAAACTGTAATTTATCCAAAGTTTAGGGACTAAACTATAATTTCATAAAACTTCAGGGGCGTAGGCAGTGATGTAAGCGATGACGCGATGCTGACGTCAGCGCATGAGGCGCGTAGGAAAGTGGGAACCACTAGTCGCCTTCAACTATAGGCGCGTGGGCGCGTGAGATGAGAGTAGATCTCACGCGCCGAGGCATAAGTGGCGTGTGACGGTGCGTGTATCATCGGGGGTCGCCTGTGTTGGGTTCTTTGACTTCCTCTTGTCGATACTATTAATTCGTCATTGTTTTACATTTTTCTTGTAGTGACATCCAGATTAAGATCTAATGGCTAGGATTCGATCAAAACAGCTATATCAGATGCATTTAATGCTGCAACAACTCCAATTTGTCCTAGGCTTAAAATACAAGACTTGAGACTGTTGAGAAATTATTAAAGTGCTCTTAATCTCTACATTCACTTGTATTTACTACTTCAATCTTTTGAGTATTCATTGTGACCCTAATTTAGATAAAAGAGTTTCATTGTATCCATTATTAATCTAGAGTGAGTGAGCAAATAGTTAGTTCAAACCTTAATATCTTGTGAAAAGATCACTATAAGTAATTTTGTTATTCCAAGAGAGGAAGTCTCTTGAAAACTAGAAGAGTTCTAGTGTTGGGAAATGTTGTCAAGCACCCGTAAGCTTGAAGATAATGAATTTCTAAGGAAAAACTTGAAGAGTGGACGTAGGCCGAGTTTTGCCGAAGCACAATAAATCGTTTGCATCTTCTTCTCTCTTCTCCTTTTTATATTGCTTGCTTACTTGTCATAACTATTGATTCATTGTCTGCACAATCTATAAGAAGAAAATTTTAATTGGCCATTAAACTTAAGCAAATTTATTTTACCTTCTCATAATTTGTTTTCTTACTAATACATCCGCATGGTCAAAACATATAAGAGAAGACAATAATTACTATTTTTAATATAGTTTATTATAAATATAATTTTGAACTCACAAAAAATTAATAATGTGCCATAAATTTTATAATTTTGATCTTGCTGAATATAAATTTTAACAATTTTAATCTCGCTAAACTTAAATTCCAACTTCGCTTTTGAGTGAAGGCCTAATCCTTTGAAACTGACAAGCTTTTTCTTTGGATATTTGAGAAGCAGTGGTGGACTCAGAATTTTTTTTCAAGGTGGGTGAAAATTTTTCATCAATAAGATTAGTGGCGGAGGCAGAAAAAATTTTCAGGGGGGCAAATTGTATTTTTTTTAAGAGGGGTATTTATAATTTTTGAGGGGACAAATTGTAAAAAAAATCTTAAACTCTAGGTAAAAAAAAATTCAAAGTTGAGGGGGACAACTTCCCCCTCTTGTCACCATGTGGCTCCGCCACTGAATAAGATGATAAATTCTAGGATAATACAATGAATACGATAATATTCACATTATATATATTAATAGTAATTTTTTTTAAACAAATTTAATTTTTTTTTATCCTAACCAATTTAATTTTTTTTTTCCAAAATTTCAGAGGGGCGGTCGCCTACCCTCGGTCAAGGGTGGGTCTGCCCCTGTTGAAAAGGAAAAAAAAAAAACGTGGGCTACTTTTCTTTGGAGATTGGATGATAAATGTGTTTGTCATGCAGCTGTTAAAGCACGCCCACCTACAAAAAAGAAAGGATGAGCAAGCAAATTTAGATGCGACTATATCGAGGACGGAAAGCAATGAAGAATCGCCCTTTGATTTATTCACGTCAAACTCATAACCATAAGGGAATTCATAGTAGGGTTCAACTTGGCTTAGTAGTTTTTGAAATTTTTTAGCTATTTTAATTTTTTTGTCTTTAATATTTTTTTATCATTTAATCACAATTTTATACTTGTTTCTCTTTTTAATAATTTTAGGTAAATTTTGTAAATTACCGAATAAATTACTCTTTCTCGCTAATCTTGACAAAAAGAGTCTGGAAATTAAAAAAAAATACCAAAAAAAAATATCCTACTCGACAAATTAGCTATTTTTTTACCTTATTTGATTTTTTCTAAATTTGAATAAAAAAATTTACATTGTTATATTTCTCTTATCAAAAAGAACCGAAAAAGTTTAAAGTTTTGATCAAATGATAAAAATAATTCACTATAGATCAAAAAACTTAAAAGCTAAATTAATTTTAAAAATTAAAAAATATTAGATTAAACTAGACTTAAATTCTTACGAATAATACTTTAACCCGACTTCTTGTGATTTGTGACTTTAATTTATTGATAAAATAAATTAATGGTAATAAATTATGCCACATAAA
>BRYE01000011.1:4962582-4980082 GCA_030159115.1 Actinidia arguta var. hypoleuca | reverse complement strand
AAAAATAAAAAATAAAAACTAATAAAAAGGACAATTTAATAATTTTTTTAATAAATACAAAAATAAATTAATATAAAAAAAAATTAAATCTAAACTATTGAATTTAATTTATTATTTTTTTTCTACTAAATCTATAGTGCCAACAGAACCTTAAAAAAAACATAGAAAATTGTGAAAATCATTTTTTCAAATGTGGTAAGCCTCCTCCCTTACCTTTATAAAAGCCCCTCTCTCCCTCCACATTCACAAACCTCCTATCCCAATCTCTCTTCTAAAATTCAAAAAACTAGAGAGAGAACGAAAATGGGTTTGCCCAAATCCTTCGTCTCCATGTTCCTCTTCTTCTCCACACTCCTTATACTCTCATTGGCTTTGGACGCAAAGAGAACAAACGATGAAGTCAAGGCCATGTACGAGTCGTGGCTCATCAAGTATGGCAAATCGTACAACTCGCTGGGCGAGAGGGAAAGGAGATTTGAGATTTTCAAGGAAACTTTGAGGTTCATCGACGAACACAACGCGGACACAAACCGTAGTTACAGGGTGGGTTTGAACCAATTTGCTGACCTGACTGATGAGGAGTTCCGGTCCACGTACTTGGGATTTGTAAGCAGTTCAAATAACACGAGGGTGAGCAACCGGTACGAGCCTCGAGTCGGCCAGGAATTGCCGGATTATGTTGATTGGAGGTCGGCAGGGGCCGTGGTTGACATCAAATTTCAGGGTAAATGTGGTATGTCTCATACTCTCTCTTCTACTATGTTTGTGTTGTCGCTTATGTCTTGTTTAGCGTTGAATTTTTAGTGTTTTAATGAACTTCTTTTAATTGTTTGACCCAAATTTTATATTTTTTTTTACTTGACGCGAGAAGTTTGGAAGTATAAAATTTTGATTAAAGTTATCTAAATTTGTTGTCTTTAGTTTCTATTTTTTTTTTTAAATTTACATAAAATCTTTATATTTTAAATTTTTTCTCGTCAAGAGGAATTGAATAAGTTAAATTTTTTGTTAAAAGTTAAAAAAATTATCAAAAAAAAAATAAAAATAAAACTCAAAAACTAAAGCAGCTAAAAAAATTCATAAAAAAACTAATTCAAACTGGAGTATGTTTTTAAATAATAATTCAACGTGCATTAATCATTGGAATGAAGGGAGTTGTTGGGCTTTTGCAACCATTGCTGCGGTGGAAGGGATCAACAAGATAGTGACCGGAGAATTGATCTCGCTATCTGAACAAGAGCTCATGGACTGCAGTAAGACACAAATCACCAAAGGCTGCAAAGGCGGTTACGTGACCGGCGGGTTTGAATTCATCATCAACAACGGTGGGATTAACACTGAGGCAAATTACCCCTACAAGGCTAAAGAAGGTCAATGTAACCAGGACTTAGTAAGTACTCAATACTTCATCATATGGGAAAGGAAAATAAAATCAAGAATAAATTTACATTATTCTTTTTTTGGTGATTTTTGTTTGTGCAGAAAAATGAAAAGTATGTTACAATTGATACTTACGAAAATGTTCCTTCTAACAACGAGGGGGCATTGCAAACAGCAGTGGCATCCCAACCTGTGAGTGTTGTTCTTGACTCTACTAGCGACGGGTTCAAATATTATGAATCGGTAAGATTCCTTTACCTTTATGAATATATAAATGGCTGACAAGAACAATTGGGTGGATTGGGTGTTTTTTAGGGTGGAAATATGGAAGACTTTTGGACTTCTTTTTTACGGTTTCAAGCATATGGTTGCTAACTAGTTGGCATCTTCCTATTATGTAGTTTGAGTTCTCCATTTCACGTTTGGGGATCATAGGCCCTGGTCAACTAGCAAAACCCAAGTGGTTGCAAGCTAGTTGAATAAATGGTATGCATCTTTAGCAAATCACAATATTACATGTGATTTAGAGATGACTACACACTTATCTAACCAATTGTGATAAATACTCATGTTATTCTAAAGAATAGTTTCTTTTGCGAGGCTAATATGATCAAAAATTGAAAATCCCACTATCAACAAGATGACTAGTTTGATGATACTCACCTCACCATATTATTTATCTATGACTAAATTTAATGATAATTAATCAGCATTTAAATTGTGATACAAGTCACAATACAAATATCGGTGATACAATCTCGTATCAACCGATAATTTAAACCTTGCTATAAGTCTTTTGAAAATTTTCAAACACAAAGAGGAGTGATGCGGACAAGTTATTGGAAGATAGGGGAAATATATACTTGAGAATTCTAATCCTCTTTGGTTTCGAATTTTCTCCTCAGGGCATATTCGCCGGACCATGTGGAACAGCATCAACCCACGTTGTTACTATTATTGGATACGGCACAATGGGAGGTATCGATTATTGGATAGTGAAGAACTCGTGGGACACGACGTGGGGAGAGCAAGGCTACATGAGGATCCAACGTAATGTCGGAGGTGTCGGACAATGTGGAATTGCAAAGATGCCATCTTACCCCGTAAAGTATTACAACCGAAATCACCCCAAACCCTACTCATCTATGATAAATCCTTCCACTTTCTCAATGGTAAAATACTTGCTTCCTTATCTCTCTTTGAAATTGTTTTTGTTTTTTTTCGCTTTCTTGTTTGTGTTCTTAGATAAAAAGAAAAAGAAAAAGTATAGAGATTGCATCTCCTCCATCAAAAATATCTTTTGAAAAATGAAAACAAGAAAGAGAATTTGAAAACCGTAACAATTCCAAAAAGATTAAGATTGAATTTTAATTTGTTTACATTCTTCAATGCGACAGAGCAAGAAAAATCCATTGGGAGTGAATGATGGACAGAGGAGCAGCGCTTAAGAAAGCTTTCAATGGGACAAGGAAAGCAGGGAGAAGATGTACATCATAATAGTGCATCTGAACAATAAAAGACCTTTGCTTCCAATTATGGAACTTATGTATTGAATAAAGGTGGCTGGGATTTGTTTGTTCTCCTGATACTGCCTCTACTTTTTACGTGATAATAATATAACTAGTGTGTTCAAATCCTTTAAATTACTTTTTTACCTATAATACTAATTTGAATAATTAAAACCCCATAATTTTAATTTAATTTTAATGTAATCATCCGTCAATACCCGTTAGCAATTTAGACAGAAAGAAATCATGTAATAACTCACATGGTAATTTTTAGAGACCAAAGTCAAACTTTGAACAAATTACAAGGACCAATATTCAAAATTTAAATGGGTATTGACAGATGGACTACATTCAAACCAGATTAAAATATTAAAGTTCGAATTATTTAAATTAAAAATACAAAGACTAAAATAAAACTTTAGTCAAACTACCGGGTCGGGTCATTGGTCAAATTTATCCAAATTATGAGAAGACAATAATTACCTTTTTTTCACATTAAATTCCTCCAACAGACACGAGGCTAATTACCTTTATTTCGCATTAAATTCCTCCAACAAACACAAGGCCAAAGCTGCTGCGACTTTTGTCGCGAAAATGTGCAATTACTTTATCCTTTCTTTCGGTTACGATCCGCCACAACCCATAATGTTAGTTTTTTTTTTTTTTTGTTTTTTTAGGGGCACTGTTAGGCTCCGTTCAGTTGCCAAAAAGCTTGTGAGAATCTTATCTTTAATTTTGATTAGCTTTCTCTCAAAACTTTTTCTAGAAAAAATATAAAATTTTGGAGGAATCTTTAATTTTCTATCACTTCTCTCTACAATTGAACTATCATATTTGAGTTTTCATTAAAAAAAATTATAAATCTAAATATTTACACAAACGTGTATAAATCTAAAATTTTTGCATGATTTTTATTATGTATAAATACTCTAAGATTTTTGTTTTTCATGTATTAATATTTATATATATAAATATGTAAAATAAATATGCACATATAAATTCAATGTACTTTTTGAATGAATAAACAAAATATTTTTTATGAATAGAAAGTTAAATATATTTTTTATATAAATCAAATATACAGGTAAATAAATTTATATTTTTATATAGGAATTATGTGTAAATACATATTCAAGTAAAAACTATTCCACATCTCTTATTTTTATGGTAAGCAAACAATTAAATTATTTTTCTCATTAAATTCCGTTTGCCAAATGACCACATACATGAAAATAAGTTTCATTTTCCTTTACTTCACTTCAATTCACTTTTTATGAGAATAATTTTTCAATATAAAATTCTTAACATCTGAATAGAGCGTTAGTTTCTAATTTCTATTACTAATGTCTAATTTATAAAGCTTGTGACTCTTTTTAGTCGTTACTTGAGTGAATTTATTTTTTCATGAATTTTTAATTTCGTGTTTTCTAGATTTTTGCTTTGTTAATGAATCTCATGCATCCATGCGGTACTTGTTTTAGACTATCTAAAATAATTTTATTATTTTACTTTTAGTTAAATAAACTTTTACCAAAAAGATTTATGATAGAACTTTTTATGCGAAAAAGATTAAATCTGAACTTTTAAATTTATTTATTTTTACCAAATTTTTAATTTAAACACAACCTTAAAAAAAATAAAGAACATTATGAAAATCATTTTCACAAGGGTAATGTTATAGTCACTGCATGATTTACTGTATTTGTTACCGCGTAGCACCAAAACGACGTTAAAACGACGTCTTTTTGATTTTATAAACATGCGATGCTTTAAGTTGAACGACGTCGTTTCGGTGTTTTAACACCGAAACGATATCATAAACCATGCGGTAAACGTAACATTACCCCTTTCATGAATAGAATACGGATTCAAATGGCCAATGAAGCTGCATGAAGTATTACTCAATATGGTAAGCTGACTCCTTTGCCTTTATAA
Source organism: Actinidia arguta var. hypoleuca (assembly GCA_030159115.1). Taxonomy (NCBI): domain Eukaryota; kingdom Viridiplantae; phylum Streptophyta; class Magnoliopsida; order Ericales; family Actinidiaceae; genus Actinidia; species Actinidia arguta. Next base: position 4,975,259 of record BRYE01000011.1, on the reverse strand, counting down.
AGGCAACTCCGTGCCTCCCCCTTCACGCATCTCCAATCCCAATCCCTCTCTTCCAAAATTATAAAAGAGAGAGAGAACTAAAATGGGTTTGCCCAAATCCCTCATCTCAATATCCCTCATTTCTTCTCCACTCTCCTCATGCTCTCATCGGCCTTCAACGCCCCGAAAACTCAGCTCAGAGAACAATAACAAAGTCATGGCCATGTACGAGTTCTGGCTCGTTGAGTATGGTAAGGAAATTTGATATCTTCAAGGAGAATTTGAGGTTCGTCGACAAGCACAATGCGGACTCGAAGAAGTTACACGGTGGGTCTGAACCAATTCTTTGACCTGGCCGATGAGGAGTACTGGTACACCTACTTGGGCTTTAAAAAAATCTAAGCATATTTTTTATCCATTAGATCATTTTTAGTGGGAGTCACAAAAATAATTAAAACATCTCTTTCTTTCACCGTCATTTCTCCTAAACTAGCAATTTTTTTTTAAATCATTGTAATTTCTAATTTATTATCCATTTTGTAATAATGTATCTCTTCGTATATGCATGCAATGTATCTTTTATCTGACGTTTATATCTTATTTATTTTTTAGATTGTAAAATTCTAGTGAGGACGTTTAAAATGTGATTTTTTTTTATGTAGTGTCTGTGAGCATGAGCAATTACTAATATATACATATAGTGTGTATGTGTAAGTTAAACCCTTCCTAACTCAAGTATTTTACTTCTTGTTTTATGTTAAGTTATCATTACTCATCGTTTGATGTTTTATGCATTTTGGGGTTTTTAATTTGTGATTGCTATTCTTAGTTTTTTTTAGAGTTGGACGTTGTAATGTTATTTTAAGATGTGGATATTTTAGAATGTAGATGTCAGGCTTAAAATTTGGGATCTTTGACTTTGACATTTACTTTCTTCTAGAATATCCCAAAATGAATGTTCAATTCAAAAATTAATAAATAAAATATGTAATTTTTAACTTTTTCCTTTCCTTTTATATAGTAACATCCAAACAAAACTGTTGGTTTAATGTTTAATTTAATGATGTTTGATGGTATTAAGGTTGCATCATGAATAGGTTTATTATTGATATATGCACATGATACTAGTTGACATAAAATATATATAAAGACATATATACTAAATTCATGATATGATTATGTGTATTCTACATTAGTATCTTTCACTCCATCGTACCATGCTTCACATACCATCATTATAATTAATGTGATCTTATATTGCCTATCTTATTTTACTTAAATGCATTTGGTGATGTCTTGTGATCATTAAGTTGCATGCTATACATGGTAGTATATCTATCTTAACTCAATGAACATATTATTAGAAGTAGTCTATATGCTTTAATTTGTCTACATTATATATAGACCTACTTTTAGTTTACAACAAGTTCTCTCACATACTAAGTGAAATATTCACTAGAAATGTTGCTTGCATGCATCACATCTCCATGTATTGTACTCATACTTATATATCTTGTATATATATGGTTTGATTTAATGTGTATTGTAATTCATGAATCGAATGTTTTACTTGGTATTGCATATATATATATATCAATTCATTGAACTCATCATACTTGAACTAGTCTATGTGCTTGATATTATGTATATTATTACTTAGATATTAATTTTTGCATTGTACAAGTTTTCACATGCTAAGTATTGTATTCTTTGGAGAAATTATACACATTTCATAAAAATTATTTTCTACACTTGTATAGTTCATTATCATGAAAATATATTTTTATCATATTCAAGTCAATATACTAATCTTGCATAATATTTTTTCGTAACTTGAATTTGTAGTTCTCAAGTTTAGCTATACTTGTTACACTTGTCTACATCTTACTTGCTAAATTTAGAATACATTGCTTGAGCATGTCTGTATACTATGTTATATGCATCTTTGTTTTAAACTTTTCTCTAGCATTGCACAAGTTATCTCTCATACTAAATGATATTTTTATTAGAGAACTTGATTGTATTTCATGAAATCAATTTTTTCAACACTTATATGTTTCATTCTCTTGAAAATGAGATTTCATGGATTTAAGTCAATATGCTATATTTTGTATAGAATTATACTTTGACTTGAAACTTTATTTTTCAAGTTCAATTATGTGTTTTAGACTTGCTCGCATCTTGCACATTGAACTTAAAAATTATTTGATAGCTTTGAACCTTACATGCACGCACTCATTGCTTATTTGGCTCTTATGCGCTAAGTAGTGCCTTATAATAGTTATGAGTTGTTTAATTACTTTTCTAAGTCTACATTATGATAGTTATACTATTAAAAGTATCAAAAGTGGTTAAAAATAAGTAGAACTAAATGTACATATATCACTTGTTCTTACAAACATTGAGAAATCAATAACCTACATGGTCATATTTTGATATACACTTGCGTTGAGCCGTTTGAGTATTTATATAAGTCTTATTCATGTATGATGACTTTATCAAAGTATTAATTTCATAATAATATCGCATTCCTTTATTATTGAATGTTCACAAGTCATGAATATACACAAATTACAATAGTGGACTTAAACAAGAATCAATTCTTATTATAATATCATTTCGTTTGTCCCCCCAAGTCATAAATAATGTATATATGCTATTAGATTTAAATAGAAGTATTCAATCATGCATAGAACTTATTTTGACTTCTCACAAGTTCATTGTTTAAGGAATGCCTAATTTCAAGAAAAAATTTCAAGAAATTTAAGTCAACTTTAAATAGGATTATCTCAGGATTCACAAGTCTAAATGAAAAAATTATTGAGCCTAGATTATAATTCCAAAAGTCTAGTTATCAACGCAACAAACGGTGTACAAACATTTCAAGTAACAAAGAAGTTACTGTCATTTCATTGAAGCACGTTTTGTGATCCAAAAAAGTTTGATCGACCAAAGTTATGACCGAAATTTGAATTTCAACGGCTCTATTACTATTATAACGGGAAGATTGAATATTTTGACTATAAATACAACCTTTAGGATTGTTGAAAACACACAAAAGTGCTATAATCTCTCTTCATTCTTACATTTCATTCTCTAACACTTGAATAGTCTTTAAAAACTAATTTTGTATTATCATCAACAGAGAAAATACCCTAGTGATCGTACTTTGTATTTATTCATATACCTAAGATTATTTATGAGCTTTCTTTGCTTCAAATTTATTTATCTTGAGAGGATCACCTTGAGTGATTGTTTGTATTCTAATAGAGGCTTTCTCTTGAAAACTAGAAGCTCTTTAGTGATTGTATTCCAAGAGAGGAAATCTCTTAAAGACTAAAGACACTCTAGTGTTGTAAAAGTTTTTTAAGCACTCGCAAGTTTGAAGATAGTGGAATCCCAAATAAGACTTAGACAATGGACGTAGTCAAGGATTGTGCGAACCACGATAAATTGTTTGCACTCTCTCTATCCCTCAACTCCTTTAAGTTTTCGCATTATATTATATACTTGCTCATATTATATGATATTATCATATTTATCATTGCAAGTATTTATTAAGGAGTAATTAATTTGAGAGATTTAATTGTGATAACTTTAATTAGATAATTTAGTTGCAAACCTATTCATCCCCCTCTCATTTGTCATGCGGGGTAACAAAAATAAAAAAACAAATGTAACGATTCAAAAAAAATAAATTTAATGATCGTATTTCTTTAAAAAGTTAAACTTTTTAGAAAACAAAAAATTCAATATAAGTTTATCGTAGGGAATAAATTCTGAAACTTGAATGTTATATAGGATATTTATGTTATCACACTCAACAATCAGACTGATATTCTTGTCCCACATAAATCTAACAATTAACTCAAAATAATAGAGATAAGTTTTGGTACAATTTATGGAATTAAAAAGGTGAGAAAAAGATTGCAATATTTACTTAATATTTTTAGATTGAATGTTAAAAAATAGTTTTTCAAAATTTTATTTAGGTGATGATTGAAAACATGCTCTCTATGAATTTCTTGGAAAAATAAGCTCTTTTTTTAGCATAAATGAAAGGCATTTTTAAATTCTTAAAAACTATTTTCACTAAGACTGTATTTGGATCAAAAAAATTTGGTGAAAAAAAAAGTAGAAGATGCAAGGGCTTGGAACAGTAGGATTTTCTAATTTTTTTCACTTTTTTTTTTTTTCATCAACAAATTTCTTGATTCAAATACGGCCTGAAAGATAAATAATATATGATAATTAAAAGGTGTTTTTAATAATATTTTCTACAATAATATTGGACCTATTGGTACTGTTTCTGTTTTGTTGCTCTTCGCAATAATTGTTCATTAACGTACAAAAAGATAAAGCGCACACACGATGCTAAAGCGACCACTTCAATCAATCATCGAAAGTAACTTTTTAAAGATGTCAGCTCAAAAAGTATAGTCAAAACGACCAACAACTGTATGATGCCAAAACGATGCTAACAACACCCAAATGATGCCAAAACGACCCAAAATGAATGTCAGCTCAAAAAGTAACAAATAAACAATATGCAATTTTTAACTTCTTCCTTTCCTTTTATATAATAACATCCAAACAAAACAAAAAAACAAATGTATCAATTTAGTAAAAATTAAATGTAATGATTGTATTTTCTTAAAAAATTAAATTTTTCAAAAAAAAAACAACAACTTCAATATGAGTTGATGGAAGGGAATAAATTCTGAAACTTGAATGTTATGTTATGTTTATACTATAGGATATTTATGTTATCATACTCAACAACCAAAGTGATATTCTTGTCCCACATAAATTTAATAATTAATTCAAAATAATAAAAATAAGTTTTGGTACAACTTATACAATTAAAAAGGTGAGAAAAAAATTGCAATGTTTAGTTAATATTTTTAAATTCAATTTTAAAGAATAGTTTTCCAAAATTTATTTGGGTAATGGTTGAAAACATGCTCTCTATAAATTTGTTGGGAAAAAAGCTCTTTTTTATCATTAATGAAAAAGGCATTTTCAAATTCTGAAAAACTATTTTCATTAAAGCTGCGTTTGGATCAAAAGAATTTGATTAGAAAAAAGGTAGAAGATCCAATAATTTTGAACAAGAAATTTATCCTCCCACCCCCTGGCCCCACCCACCTCTCTCCCATTAAATTACTTTCATACCCCCATTGCTTTCTCTCTCTCTCTTTTTTTAAATTTTTGTATAATTTTTTTTCTTTTTTTTTCTTTTTTTTTTCATTAGTTTTTTTTTCTCTTTTTTTAATCAATTTTTTTTTATCAAATTTATTTCTTTTTCAATTTTGTTTAATTTTTATTTAGTTTATTTTTTTATTTTATTAGTTTTATTTATTTTTTTCTATCAATTATCTTTTTATTTTGTTTTGATATTAGTGTGTTTACTTATTAATTGTTAATATTTTTGTTATTTTCATATATATATACTTTTTTCGTACATATTCATTAATTTTTTTGTTAATAACATCAATTGGTTATTTATTAAAAAAGAATTATCAATTTTTTTAATTTTTGTTTACTTTCACATTTTTAATTTTTATATAAATTTTTTAAACACATAAAAATTTATTACTTTCACTACGTCGATGCCATTTTGCCGGCCAACACTACGCACTCAATCTAACATTTTGTCTCTATATTCAAAAATCTATCAATAAATAACAAATATGTATTAGTACAATGTTATTAGATCTACTTTTAATAATAGTATGATGACAAAAAAAATAACAAATATTTTGCCTGATCAGTGATAAATTCAGGCGTATAGTCACGACCTATATAATAGACGTTTTTTTCACTTGGAATATTACTCTTAACTGTCCAACTATTTGAAATTGAGTCAGCTATAGTACTCCGTCATAACCTCCTTCTCCCTTTAAATTATCCCACAAATCCTTGACAAATGTCATAACTCACTCCTTCTTTTAAATTACCCCATAAACCCTTGATACATGTCATAATCTCCTCCTCCATTTAAATTACCCCACAACTCATATTTTTATACTATTTTAAATTTTTACAAATAATGAATTCAAAAATTTACAACTAAAAAATAAACAAAAGATTACAAACATATAATAAAAAAATTATTTATTCAAAATAATTAAAACTAATAAAAAAAGAAATAAATTTGATAAAAAAATAAAAAATTTATTAAAAAGAGTAAAAAAATAATGAAAAATTAAAAGAAATTAAAAAAAATTAATGAAAAAAAATACAAAAAAATATAAAAAACTGAAGAAAAAAAAAGAGAGAGCCGTTTGTGGGAGGATGTGTGTGTGTGTGTGTGTGTGTGTGAGAGAGAGAGAGAGAGAGGCAGTGAGAGACATTTTTGTAAATTTGGAGAGAGACAAGCGAGAGGGGGGCTGTCGGTGCTGTCAGGGGATGGAAGGATAAGCTATCTTTTAAACGATAGGATCTTCTATTTCTTCACTTTTTTTTTTTTCCTCTTTATCACTAAATTTTTTGATCCAAATACGGTGTAAAGCAACCACTTCTCATCTAAAGTAACTTTCACTAACATCCCCATCTAATAATGAAAAAAAAATGTTGGTGCCTTTGGGACGAGGGAACTTCCCCACCCCTAATAAATATCTTCACTGACAATTTTTACTTTTCACTCTCAGTTTCTATTATTAAGATGTAATTTATAAATATCTTCCCTTTTCTAGTAATTAATTTACATGAACAAAAAATAAGGTATAATTCTAAGTACACTTCATAAATTATAGCATACTCAAGTGATAGTATAGAGCACACAGCTCGTGTAAGTACGGTATAATTTATTCATAATTTATTCTATAATTTATGAAGTGTACTTAGAATTACTCAAAAATAAATATTTCGGTGATGCTTTCTTAACAAAACTTTTCTACCGATATTTGATACAAAATCATGTGATCCACGTGGTCATTTTTCTTAGAACGAATTAATCTTTACAAATAAATATACTCAAATAAAAAAATATGTATTAACCATATAAATCTAAGTGACACATAATAAATTAGCGTGACACACAATATTATATTTATTTATTTTGATATAAATTGATATTGATCGATTATTGATTTGTATTTGACCACCGAATTTTTTTATAATTTAAACTCTTTAATGAGATCTATAATATGAACGGTTTAACTCAACAAGATAGACCCAAAATAGAAGCTAAAATGCTTGAAATGTACCAGTTGCCATCCATTTTGGAACCACATAAAAGCCAAGTCCTTCTGAAATTTGTGTTAGTTACTTTTTCTTTAATGAATTGTTTTTCATAAATGATTGAGTCTACTACATCCAAGGAGGGCTAAATTTATTAATTTGGTCCAAGGACTGTGTTATTTCAACCATTAGCATGGTTTAGCTTTTTCTTTCCTTAATTTTAAATTATTTCAATGCTTATTTTACATTGATTAATGGTAAATCCTAAGATAAAAACTTTGAGTTGTACCTATTTTGGATTATTTATCAATAAGTCAACTTGATAATTCTTAGATCTCTTGCTGCTTATCACTTTGGTGTGTATATTTTATTTATCTAATTACGATTCTCAAGCGTAGGAATCTACCAGTGTAACATAATACTCAGAAGTACCGATGTCATTTTTCATATAGAGCATAAATTGCAAGATTGAGTTTTTATTGCAAGTGTAAAAAGTATAAAAAATATATTTTTATAATTTTTGGAGAATATTACAAATAAGATATAAACTATAAATGTAAATGGCTCGGTTCAAGTATTTAGTCTTCTCTTAATTTAAACGTTCTAACTTCTTCTCTCATTTTAACTCAACAACATCTCATTTTTATTATGATATTGGTCGAAAGATTTAGCATTGAAAACTGTATTTTACGTCTAAAAATATGTTTTATGAAATTAATAAATAATTTGGATATGGTTTCAAATACATAGAATGCAATTGATTTAAGTATTACTTGTACCAAGTGTTCTTGTTGACAAATAATTAAAGATATGTACAATTTCAAGTTTTGATATTTAATAATATCATTAATTATTTCTAAATAAATATTAAAATCATTTTAAAAGAGAGAAGAAACTAATTCATCGAAGGGTTAGAAGATGACGTAGTTCTCAACCGAGTCTCTAAATCTACCGCCTCATAATTAAAAAAAATCCAGACATAAATATGGATAAAATATCAAATGCAAAAAAAAATACAAATTTTAACTCAGAAAAGAAATAAAAAATAAATAGCACAACATAAATGAAAAAGTATAAAATTAAATTAAAAAAAACTTATAAACTTTAATTAAAAGAGTCAAATTCAGAAATACAAATATTGAACTTTAAACTATTTAATCTTATTCTATCTAAAACTAAGAAAATAAAAATTATAAAAAATAAATAAAAAGTGTAGGAATGCAAAGTGAAGTCCTGGGTCTCCGGAGAACTCTCTCCTCTTTTATCCGCGTGTGAGCCCTTTCTCCACGGCCAAGGACAGCCCCCCTCCAGCCTATGCGCCTGCCCCAAACATGCCTTAGTCCCATCCATCTCTCCTTTACTGCATATTTAAATATAAAAACAAACAAACACACACACACACACACACACCCATATATATAAAGAAATAGATATATAGATATATATGAAAGAGTCCTGTTATTGACTGCTCAGAGAGCACAAAATGATAAAAAAAATTAATTTTCGATGTTTTTTTTATATTTTTTAATATATTTTCATATTTTTTTATATTTTTTTATATATTTTTTATAAGAAATACTAAGTTTACAACCATTATTTACAATAATGGTTTATAACAAGGCCAAAATGATATCGTTTTGGTATTATAAACACAAAAAGACATCGTTTCATTTAGCCGTCAAATGGATCAGCTAGATGGAACGACGTCGTTTTGTGTTTATAATACCAAAACGACATCGTTTGATTTTATTATAAACGGTTATAAACGAACGGTTATAAACGTAGCATCTCTTTTTTTTTTACATACTATCGCCAGTCTATTCAACTATTTTTAACATTTTCTTATTATGTGAGAGAGAGGAGTGATGGGGTGAGGGAGTGTCAAAAGTAATGATGATAGGAGAAAGAGGGAGAGAGAGGGAGGAGTAATGGGAGAAAGAGAATGATGGCTATGACAGTTTGTAATTAATGCTAATTACTCTGTTTAACTTGCGAATTATCGGTAGTGTTTAAATCACTTCGGTAGTTAATAATTCGATTTGGTCTCTAAAACCTGAATTATTGATAGTGAATAAATTCAATATCGACAGGGATCTGTTTTGATTGTTCTAAATCTCTTTTAAATTATTATTTTTATCTTGCAAAATTTTTTTACATATCTCGCGCTAAATAATAGTTAAATATAAAAGATAATATGTGCAATAATACTAAAATATAAAAGAATTCAATGAATAAAATATAATATTCTGTGTCAATCACTTGCATCCTAGGTATTTGAAACATAATACAAACCCTTTATAAATCCTATTAATACATCTTTAGATACAAAATATATTTTTGTTGCAAAATTCTGCAATTAATATCATCGTGTCTTGAGATTTAATTGAGTTACATAAAGAGAAAAAAAGTTAAAACATCTAAATTAAGAGAAAGACTAATAAAATATAATATTCTGTGTCAATCACTTGCATCCTAGGTATTTGAAACATAATACAAACCCTTTATAAATCCTATAAATACATCTTTAGATACAAAATATATTTTTGTTGCAAAATTCTGCAATTAATATCATCGTGTCTTGAGATTTAATTGAGTTACATAAAGAGAAAAAAAGTTAAAACATCTAAATTAAGAGAAAGACTAAAGACTAGGTGCTTGAACTATACCATTGTATATTTATAGTTTATATTTTATTTACATAATTTTTTAAAAATCTCTAAAATAATTATTTTATAATTTCTTCACTTACAACAAAATATAATTTTGCATTTCTAACTCCTTTTAAGTATGACTTGAAACTTTTAAGTATTGTACTACATTGATAGCATCATACGCTTAAGAACTATATAATAGTTAAATAGCATCATAATCTTGCAACGAATGACTTGAATCTGATTTTAAAAATAGAAAATTGATTATTATTTCTTAATCGTGGTTGGAACCAAATTGAACCGATTTTTATACGTATAAATATATTGTGTATATGTGTAAGTTAAATCATTCCTAACTCTACTATTTTGCTTGTTGTCTTGCGTTTAGTTAGTTTTACTATTTGTCTCATGTGATAATATTGATTTTTAGTGTTTCAATTTGTGGTGGTTATGATTAGTTTTTTTCTGGAGTTGTATATTAATTTAAAATGTGGATGTTTTAGAGTTTAAATGTTAGTTTTAAATTTAGGATGTTCGGGTTTGACATTTACACATTAAAACTTAAAATTAGTATTAGAGCTAGTGATTTATAATTATTTTATGAATAATATACATGAATATTATAAATGCATAATATTCAACTATATTATCGATATATTAATAGAAATTAGCAATAATCTAATAGAAAGGGCAATACTAGAGTTCGAATAATCAGAGATTAATTTGGACATAAAAAAATGGACAATGTTAAATTTGATTTGTTATCGTAGCGCAGTTCTATATTATTGAGGTTAATTAGTCAATTTAGAATAGATATATAAGTTTAGTAATTATTTTCATGTTTTCTAGACTTTTTGCTTATTGAATTTATTTTCTTGTGTTTCGTAAATTTTTATTTTTATGAAAGTAAGAAATTGTTTTCATTTTTTCTTTCAGCTTTGCTTTGTGAATCCCATCCACGTGATACTGTTTAGGAGTCTCGTCAGTAATGAAATAATTACCCTTCTGCACCCATCCTTTATTTCTTTTTTCAGCTGCCTCCCTTCTCCTTTTTCATTTGTTTTTTTAGTTTTTTTTTAATATTTTTATCAGTTTTATTTTGTTTATGCAATTTATTTTTTTCTTTATTAGTTTTGTTTTTTTTTACATAAAAATTTATTTTTATTATATGTTTTTAATATTTTTTTTAATTTTGTTTAATTTTTACGTAGCTTTTTTATTTTATTAGTTTTGTTTATTTTCTTAATCGGTTTTGTTTATTATGTACTATTCTTATTTTGATTCATATTTTTGTACTTTTTAAATTTTTTATAAATAATGATTCCCAAAATCTATAACTAAAAAATAAACAAAAGATTACAATTAGAAAAAAAATGATTAAAAAAAAGATAAAAAAATTATTGAAAAAATAATAATAAAAAAATAAACAAAACTGAAAAAAATTTATAGAAAATTGAAAAGAGAGAGAGAGAGAGAGGTGGGTTGGTTTGATGGGATGGGGGTAAGATAGTAAATTCATAAGGAGGACAACTTTTCCCCCTTGTTAGAGGGGGGTGAAAAGCAGCTCCCAAAAAGAAAACAATAATAAGTCTTATTTAAGAAAAATATTTTAAATAGATGGTTGAAACAGGTAAAAATAAATATTTTTTTTTTAAAAAAAATACACTAAGGATAATAAAAAATATATTAATCTTATTTCAAAATATTTTTGTCTTTACTAATTTTTTTTTTAAGAGAAAATTAAAAACAAATATCATAGGGACTCACATAATACATAAAATTAAAATTTAGGTATAACATATATATAAACCCATTTAGTATCATAATCTTATGTTTATATCACATAATTATACTTGCGTGAGAATAATACTTTACCGAAACAAGTTTAACTTATATATATCACTTAATAAAAGTATAAAAATCTTTTAAAGAGAGTATTATTTTAAAATTATGATATGAGAGCAATCATGAAAATTATAAACAAAAGTGTTTAATCCAACATCTATATCCATTGTAAAACAAACAAGTACATATTGAGATTTCACAGGATTAGTAATCCGACTTAGTCTGACTGGATTTGTTATTTAACCTTAAATCCGACTAAATTTTTAATCCGTTAAATTCAATCTCCAAAACAAACATGACCTTAGTTTTTACTCTAGTATTATCAAATGTGGTAAGTCCCCCTCCTTTGCCTTTATAAAGGCCACTCTCCCTCCACCTTTACACACCTCCAACCCCAATCTTTTTCTTCCAAAATTCAAGAAACGAGAGAGAAAAAAAATGGGTTCGCCTAAATCCTTCATCTCCATGTCCCTCCTCTTTTTCTCCACACTCCTTATACTCTCATTGGCCATCGACGCAAAGAGAACAAACGACAAAGTCAAGGCCATGTACAAGTCGTGGCTCATCGAGTATGGAAAATCCTATAACTCATTGGGCGAGAGGAAGAGAAGATTTGATATTTTCAAGGAGACTTTGAGGTTCATCGACGAGCACAACGCAAACACAAACCGTAGTTACATGGTGAGCTTGAACCAGTTTGCTGACCTGATCAATGAGGAGTTCCGGTCCATGTACTTGGGATTTACAAGAGGTTCAAATAAGACGAAGGTAAGCAACCGGTACGAGCCCCGAGTCGGCCAAGTATTGCCGAATTATGTTGATTGGAGGTCGGCAAGTGCTGTTGTTGACGTTAAAAATCAGGGTCAATGTGGTATGTCTGTTACACTCTCTTCTTCTATCATGTCCGTGTTGTCACTTATGTCCTTTTTGGCATTGACTTTTAAGTTTTTTTTTAATTGAATTTTATAAAATTATTTCATTAAAATTTTAATTTTTTTCGTTTTTCTTTACGAGAGG
>BRYE01000011.1:4957582-4960082 GCA_030159115.1 Actinidia arguta var. hypoleuca | reverse complement strand
CGCAACCTTTGTACTGTACTTGTCAACCCCATAATAATTTTGTTGATCAAATTCTTCATTCCTTCAAAATCATTTTCTAAACTAGGATGGATCTTAGTAACCTTTTTCTTGAAATCGATATCTAGAACTTTTTCAAGTGAATTTACTGTCTTCAACAGGTCCAAAATATATTTCTTGCGATCACCCTTGTCTTGTTGAATATCTCGAAGCTCGCTATGCAACTCTTCAAGTTTTCTTTAAGACAAATCAGTTTCATCTACAAAAATGCTAGATGGAGTGTCATCATAATCATTATATAATTCATTTGAAATAATTTTAATTTGTTCAAGAATTTCAATAAATTGATTCCTTCTCTCCTCTAATTTTCGTTTTCACTCCATGGCTTCTAGTCTAACACCTTAATAGGAATGAGGAAGATATTTACTACTCAAGACTTCTATCATCTCAAACCAATCAGTGATAAGTGGTTATCATTGTTGAGCCTCAATACTCAGCCAAAAGAACTTGGTTCGGCCAATTAATTTCAATTTATCAAACCAGACTTTTCTATCATCAAACAACTTGTGCCAGTCAAAAAAATAATCCATCTCACTAGCACAATCGATAAAGACCTTTGGATTAGGGCGGCCATCAAAGGTGGGAGTTTCATCGAAATATTGCATTGGAACTCAAAATATAAAGGACCAATTGTAATATATCAAACTATAATTTCTAAAATTTTTATCACTGATCTACAATTTCTGAAACTTTAACTATTGATCTGTAATTTTTAAAACTTTCTCTACTTATTTGAATTTTCTGAAATATTTTTTACTGATCTGAAATTTTTTTAAAAAAATTCCACTAATCTGAAATTACTAAAATTTACTGACTGAAATGTAATATCAAAATTCTTGAGGACCAAACTGTAATTAGTAAAACTTCAGGGACCAAAATATAATTACAAAAAATTCAAGGGATCAAACTGTAATTTATCCAAAGTTTAGGGACTAAACTATAATTTCATAAAACTTCAGGGGCGTAGGCAGTGATGTAAGCGATGACGCGATGCTGACGTCAGCGCATGAGGCGCGTAGGAAAGTGGGAACCACTCGTCGCCTTCAACTATAGGCGCGTGGGCGCGTGAGATGAGAGTAGATCTCACGCGCCGAGGCATAAGTGGCGTGTGACGGTGCGTGTATCATCGGGGGTCGCCTGTGTTGGGTTCTTTGACTTCCTCTTGTCGATACTATTAATTCGTCATTGTTTTACATTTTTCTTGTAGTGACATCCAGATTAAGATCTAACGGCTAGGATTCGATCAAAACAGCTATATCAGATGCATTTAATGCTGCAACAACTCCAATTTGTCCTAGGCTTAAAATACAAGACTTGAGGCTGTTGAGAAATTATTAAAGTGCTCTTAATCTCTACATTCACTTGTATTTACTACTTCAATCTTTTGAGTATTCATTGTGACCCTAATTTAGATAAAAGAGTTTCATTGTATCCATTATTAATCTAGAGTGAGTGAGCAAATAGTTAGTTCAAACCTTAATATCTTGTGAAAAGATCACTATAAGTAATTGTGTTATTCCAAGAGAGGAAGTCTCTTGAAAACTAGAAGAGTTCTAGTGTTGGGAAATGTTGTCAAGCACCCGTAAGCTTGAAGATAATGAATTTCTAAGGAAAAACTTGAAGAGTGGACGTAGGCCGAGTTTTGCCGAAGCACAATAAATCGTTTGCATCTTCTTCTCTCTTCTCCTTTTTATATTGCTTGCTTACTTGTCATAACTATTGATTCATTGTCTGCACAATCTATAAGAAGAAAATTTTAATTGGCCATTAAACTTAAGCAAATTTATTTTACCTTCTCATAATTTGTTTTCTTACTAATACATCCGCATGGTCAAAACATATAAGAGAAGACAATAATTACTATTTTTAATATAGTTTATTATAAATATAATTTTGAACTCACAAAAAATTAATAATGTGCCATAAATTTTATAATTTTGATCTTGCTGAATATAAATTTTAACAATTTTAATCTCGCTAAACTTAAATTCCAACTTCGCTTTTGAGTGAAGGCCTAATCCTTTGAAACTGACAAGCTTTTTCTTTGGATATTTGAGAAGCAGTGGTGGACTCAGAATTTTTTTTCAAGGTGGGTGAAAATTTTTCATCAATAAGATTAGTGGCGGAGGCAGAAAAAATTTTCAGGGGGGCAAATTGTATTTTTTTTAAGAGGGGTATTTATAATTTTTGAGGGGACAAATTGTAAAAAAAATCTTAAACTCTAGGTAAAAAAAAATTCAAAGTTGAGGGGGACAACTTCCCCCTCTTGTCACCATGTGGCTCCGCCACTGAATAAGATGATAAATTCTAGGATAATACAATGAATACGATAATATTCAAAATTATATATATTAATAGTAATTTTTTTTAAACAAATTTAATTTTTTTTTATCCTAACCAATTTAATTTTTTTTTTCCAAAATTTCAGAGGGGCGGTCGCCTA
>BRYE01000011.1:4942582-4950082 GCA_030159115.1 Actinidia arguta var. hypoleuca | reverse complement strand
CCTACTAATACAATAAGTTTGACAAATGAATTAATTATATTTAGGCTACGTTTGATACTAGTTTTTCGACTGACTTTTTTTAAGCTTATAAACAAAAAGTCAAAAAAATTAACTTTTTACTTTTTTATTTTTGTTTTTTTACTTATTTTTAACTAAAGTAAAGTCAGAAAAGTAAAAAAGTCAATAAATCTTGATTTTTTTGATAGTAAATTTAAAAAAAAAATTGGCTTTTAAACATAATCAAACAAAGCCTTAAGGGTGATGAGTTATGCCTGCTAAATTAAAATAGTAAATGAAGATGGTGAGGATAACATTTTTTAAAATGATTTGGGTTCTCTGTAGTCCCTTAAATGAACTATACCGGTGCAATCTAAATAATTTGGGCTTCGTTTTGGATTCATTTTGATGATCTAATAGTGAGCATAGTAATTTTTTAAAAAGACTTGGCTTATATGCAGTCTCTAAAATAGATTGCAACAATGCAGTCAAAGCATTTTGTCTTCGTTTTAGTGATCTAAGCATTTTTTCTGGAGTTGAATGTTAAGTCGTGTTATTTTAAAACGTGGATGATTTTGAGATTAAATGCTAGGTTTAAAATTTAGGATGTTCGGCTTTGGCATTTACATGTTAAAACTTGAATATTATGTTAAGTTTATGCAATAGAATTGTTATATTGTCACCCTCAAAACTAGAATGATATTCTTCTCCCACATAAATCAAAAAATTAACTCAAAGTCATAGAGATAAATTTTGAAACGGCATAAAAAAACCAAATTAACTTAAAAAATAAAAAATAAAAAATAATAAAAAGGACAATTTAATAATTTTTTTAATAAATACAAAAATAAATTAATATAAAAAAAAAATAAATCTAAACTATTGAATTTAATTTATTATTTTTTTTCTACTAAATCTATAGTGCCAACAGAACCTTAAAAAAAACATAGAAAATTGTGAAAATCATTTTTTCAAATGTGGTAAGCCTCCTCCCTTACCTTTATAAAAGCCTCTCTCTCCCTCCACATTCACAAACCTCCTATCCCAATCTCTCTTCTAAAATTCAAAAAACTAGAGAGAGAACGGAAATGGGTTTGCCCAAATCCTTCGTCTCCATGTTCCTCTTCTTCTCCACACTCCTTATACTCTCATTGGCTTTGGACGCAAAGAGAACAAACGATGAAGTCAAGGCCATGTACGAGTCGTGGCTCATCAAGTATGGCAAATCGTACAACTCGCTGGGCGAGAGGGAGAGGAGATTTGAGATTTTCAAGGAAACTTTGAGGTTCATCGACGAACACAACGCGGACACAAACCGTAGTTACAGGGTGGGTTTGAACCAATTTGCTGACCTGACTGATGAGGAGTTCCGGTCCACGTACTTGGGATTTGTAAGCAGTTCAAATAACACGAGGGTGAGCAACCGGTACGAGCCTCGAGTCGGCCAGGAATTGCCGGATTATGTTGATTGGAGGTCGGCAGGGGCCGTGGTTGACATCAAATTTCAGGGTCAATGTGGTATGTCTCACACTCTCTCTTCTACTATGTTTGTGTTGTCGCTTATGTCTTGTTTAGCGTTGAATTTTTAGTGTTTTAATGAACTTCTTTTAATTGTTTGACCCAAATTTTATATTTTTTTTTACTTGACGCGAGAAGTTTGGAAGTATAAAATTTTGATTAAAGTTATCTAAATTTGTTGTCTTTAGTTTCTATTTTTTTTTTAAAATTTAAATAAAATCTTTATATTTTAAATTTTTTCTCGTCAAGAGGAATTGAATAAGTTAAATTTTTTGTTAAAAGTTAAAAAAATTATCAAAAAAAAAATAAAAATAAAACTCAAAAACTAAAACAGCTAAAAAAATTCATAAAAAAACTAATTCAAACTGGAGTATGTTTTTAAATAATAATTCAACGTGCATTAATCATTGGAATGAAGGGAGTTGTTGGGCTTTTGCAACCATTGCTGCGGTGGAAGGGATCAACAAGATAGTGACCGGAGAATTGATCTCGCTATCTGAACAAGAGCTCATGGACTGCAGTAAGACACAAATCACCAAAGGCTGCAAAGGCGGTTACGTGACCGGCGGGTTTGAATTCATCATCAACAACGGTGGGATTAACACTGAGGCAAATTACCCCTACAAGGCTAAAGAAGGTCAATGTAACCAGGACTTAGTAAGTACTCAATACTTCATCATATGGGAAAGGAAAATAAAATCAAGAATAAATTTACATTATTCTTTTTTTGGTGATTTTTGTTTGTGCAGAAAAATGAAAAGTATGTTACAATTGATACTTACGAAAATGTTCCTTATAACAACGAGGGGGCATTGCAAACAGCAGTGGCATCCCAACCTGTGAGTGTTGTTCTTGACTCTACTAGCGACGGGTTCAAATATTATGAATCGGTAAGATTCCTTTACCTTTATGAATATATAAATGGCTGACAAGAACAATTGGGTGGATTGGGTTTTTTTTAGGGTGGAAATATGGAAGACTTTTGGACTTCTTTTTTAGGGTTTCAAGCATATGGTTGCTAACTAGTTGGCATCTTCCTATTATGTAGTTTGAGTTCTCCATTTCACGTTTGGGGATCATAGGCCCTGGTCAACTAGCAAAACCCAAGTGGTTGCAAGCTAGTTGAATAAATGGTATGCATCTTTAGCAAATCACAATATTACATGTGATTTAGAGATGACTACCCACTTATCTAACCAATTGTGATAAATACTCATGTTATTCTAAAGAATAGTTTCTTTTGCGAGGCTAATATGATCAAAAATTGAAAATCCCACTATCAACAAGATGACTAGTTTGATGATACTCACCTCACCATATTATTTATCTATGACTAAATTTAATGATAATTAATCAGCATTTAAATTGTGATACAAGTCACAATACAAATATCGGTGATACAATCTCGTATCAACCGACAATTTAAACCTTGCTATAAGTCTTTTGAAAATTTTCAAACACAAAGAGGAGTGATGCGGACAAGTTATTGGAAGATAGGGGAAATATATACTTGAGAAATCTAATCCTCTTTGGTTTCGAATTTTCTCCTCAGGGCATATTCGCCGGACCATGTGGAACAGCATCAACCCACGTTGTTACTATTATTGGATACGGCACAATGGGAGGTATCGATTATTGGATAGTGAAGAACTCGTGGGACACGACGTGGGGAGAGCAAGGCTACATGAGGATCCAACGTAATGTCGGAGGTGTCGGACAATGTGGAATTGCAAAGATGCCATCTTACCCCGTAAAGTATTACAACCGAAATCACCCCAAACCCTACTCATCTATGATAAATCCTTCCACTTTCTCAATGGTAAAATACTTGCTTCCTTATCTCTCTTTGAAATTGTTTATGTTTTTTTCGCTTTCTTGTTTGTGTTCTTAGATAAAAAGAAAAAGAAAAAGTATAGAGATTGCATCTCCTCCATCAAAAATATCTTTTGAAAAATGAAAACAAGAAAGAGAATTTGAAAACCGTAACAATTCCAAAAAGATTAAGATTGAATTTTAATTTGTTTACATTCTTCAATGCGACAGAGCAAGAAAAATCCATTGGGAGTAAATGATGGACTGAGGAGCAGCGCTTAAGAAAGCTTTCAATGGGACAAGGAAAGCAGGGAGAAGATGTACATCATAATAGTGCATCTGAACAATAAAAGACCTTTGCTTCCAATTATGGAACTTATGTATTGAATAAAGGTGGCTGGGATTTGTTTGTTCTCCTGATACTGCCTCTACTTTTTACGTGATAATAATATAACTAGTGTGTTCAAATCCTTTAAATTACTTTTTTACCTATAATACTAATTTGAATAATTAAAACCCCATAATTTTAATTTAATTTTAATGTAATCATCCGTCAATACCCGTTAGCAATTTAGACAGAAAGAAATCATGTAATAACTCACATGGTAATTTTTAGAGACCAAAGTCAAACTTTGAACAAATTACAAGGACCAATATTCAAAATTTAAATGGGTATTGAGAGATGGACTACATTCAAACCAGATTAAAATATTAAAGTTCGAATTATTTAAATTAAAAATACAAAGACTAAAATAAAACTTTAGTCAAACTACCGGGTCGGGTCATTGGTCAAATTTATCCAAATTATGAGAAGACAATAATTACCTTTTTTTTCACATTAAATTCCTCCAACAGACACGAGGCTAATTACCTTTATTTCACATTAAATTCCTCCAACAAACACAAGGCCAAAGCTGCTGCGACTTTATCCTTTCTTTCGGTTACGATCCGCCACAACCCATAATGTTAGTTTTTTTTGTTTTTTGTTTTTTTAGGGGCACTGTTAGGCTCCGTTCAGTTGCCAAAAAACTTGTGAGAATCTTATCTTTAATTTTGATTAGCTTTCTCTCAAAACTTTTTCTAGAAAAAATATAAAATTTTGGAGGAATCTTTAATTTTCTATCACTTCTCTCTACAATTGAACTATCATATTTGAGTTTTCATTAAAAAAAATTATAAATCTAAATATTTACACAAACGTGTATAAATCTAAAATTTTTGTATGATTTTTATTATGTATAAATACTCTAAGATTTTTGTTTTTCATGTATTAATATTTATATATATAAATATGTAAAATAAATATGCACATATAAATTCAATGTACTTTTTGAATGAATAAACAAAATATTTTTTATGAATAGAAAGTTAAATATATTTTTTATATAAATCAAATATACAGGTAAATAAATTTATATTTTTATATAGGAATTATGTGTAAATACATATTCAAGTAAAAACTATTCCACATCTCTTATTTTTATGGTAAGCAAACAATTAAATTATTTTTCTCATTAAATTCCGTTTGCCAAATGACCACATACATGAAAATAAGTTTCATTTTCCTTTACTTCACTTCAATTCACTTTTTATGAGAATAATTTTTCAATATAAAATTCTTAACATCTGAATAGAGCGTTAGTTTCTAATTTCTATTACTAATGTCTAATTTATAAAGCTTGTGACTCTTTTTAGTCGTTACTTGAGTGAATTTATTTTTATTTTTTCATGAATTTTTAATTTCGTGTTTTCTAGATTTTTGCTTTGTTAATGAATCTCATGCATCCATGCGGTACTTGTTTTAGACTATCTAAAATAATTTTATTATTTTACTTTTAGTTAAATAAACTTTTACCAAAAAGATTTATGATAGAACTTTTTATGCGAAAAAGATTAAATCTGAACTTTTAAATTTATTTATTTTTACCAAATTTTTAATTTAAACACAACCTTAAAAAAAAATAAAGAACATTATGAAAATCATTTTCACAAGGGTAATGTTATAGTCACCGCATGATTTACTGTATTTGTTACCGCGCAGCACCAAAACGACGTTAAAACGACGTCTTTTTGATTTTATAAACATGCGATACTTTAAGTTGAACGACGTCGTTTCGGTGTTTTAACACCGAAACGATATCATAAACCATGCGGTAAACGTAACATTACCCTTTTCATGAATAGAATACGGATTCAAATGGCCAATGAAGCTGCATGAAGTATTACTCAATATGGTAAGCTGACTCCTTTGCCTTTATAAAGGCAACTCCGTGCCTCCCCCTTCACGCATCTCCAATCCCAATCCCTCTCTTCCAAAATTATAAAAGAGAGAGAGAACTAAAATGGGTTTGCCCAAATCCCTCATCTCAATATCCCTCATTTCTTCTCCACTCTCCTCATGCTCTCATCGGCCTTCAACGCCCCGAAAACTCAGCTCAGAGAATAATAACAAAGTCATGGCCATGTACAAGTTCTGGCTCGTTGAGTATGGTAAGGAAATTTGATATCTTCAAGGAGAATTTGAGGTTCGTCGACAAGCACAATGCGGACTCGAAGAAGTTACACGGTGGGTCTGAGCCAATTCTTTGACCTGGTCGATGAGGAGTACTGGTACACCTACTTGGGCTTTAAAAAAATCTAAGCATATTTTTTATCCATTAGATCTTTTTTAGTGGGAGTCACAAAAATAATTAAAACATCTCTTTCTTTCACCGTCATTTCTCCTAAACTAGCAATTTTTTTTTTAAATCATTGTAATTTCTAATTTATTCTCCATTTTGTAATAATGTATCTCTTCGTATATGCATGCAATGTATCTTTTATCTGACGTTTATATATTATTTATTTTTTAGATTGTAAAATTCTAGTGAGTACGTTTAAAATGTGATCTTTTTTTATGTAGTGTCTGTGAGCATGAACAATTACTAATATATACATATAGTGTGTATGTATAAGTTAAACCCTTCCTAACTCAAGTATTTTACTTCTTGTTTTATGTTAAGTTATCATTACTCATCGTTTGATGTTTTATGCATTTTGGGGTTTTTAATTTGTGATTGCTATGCTTAGTTTTTTTTAGAGTTGGACGTTGTAATGTTATTTTAAGATGTGGATATTTTAGAATGTAGATGTCAGGCTTAAAATTTGGGATCTTTGACTTTGACATTTACTTTCTTCGTTCCATAGAATATCCCAAAATGAATGTTCAATTCAAAAATTAATAAATAAAATATGTAATTTTTAACTTTTTCCTTTTCTTTTATATAGTAACATCCAAACAAAACTGTTGGTTTAATGTTTAATTTAATGATGTTTGATGGTATTAAGGTTGCATCATGAATAGGTTTATTATTGATATATGCACATGATACTAGTTGACATAAAATATATATAAAGACATATATACTAAATTCATGATATGATTATGTGTATTCTACATTAGTATCTTTCACTCCATCGTACCATGCTTCACATACCATCATTATAATTAATGTGATCTTATATTGCCTATCTTATTTGACTTAAATGCATTTGGTGATGTCTTGTGATCATTAAGTTGCATGCTATACATGGTAGCATATCTATCTTAACTCAATGAACATATTATTAGAAGTAGTCTATATGCTTTAATTTGTCTACATTATATATAGACCTACTTTTAGTTTACAACAAGTTCTCTCACATGCTAAGTGAAGTATTCACTAGAAATGTTGCTTGAATGCATCACATCTCCATGTATTGTACTCATACTTATATATCTTGTATATATATGGTTTGATTTAATGTGTATTGTAATTCATGAATCGAATGTTTTACTTGGTATTGCATATATATATATATATATATATATATATATATATATATATATATATATATATATATATATATCAATTCATTGAACTCATCATACTTGAACTAGTCTATGTGCTTGATATTATGTATATTATTACTTAGATATTAATTTTTGCATTGTACAAGTTTTCACATGCTAAGTATTGTATTCTTTGGAGAAATTATACACATTTCATAGAAATTATTTTCTACACTTATATAGTTCATTATCATGAAAATATATTTTTATCATATTCAAGTCAATATACTAATCTTGCATAATATTTTTTCGTAACTTGAATTTGTAGTTCTCAAGTTTAGCTATACTTGTTACACTTGTCT
>BRYE01000011.1:4927582-4930082 GCA_030159115.1 Actinidia arguta var. hypoleuca | reverse complement strand
TAAATCAGTAAAAAAAAATAGCCCGAAATTAACTTAAAAAAAAATAGCCCGACATTAACTTAGATTTTGGTACACAGGCAATTAATCAAATACCTTGAATGCAACACTTCTGGAGGTAGTTTCAGTCACAACCACAGCCTGATCAAGCGCCGTCGTCGGCCTCATCCTTTTGGAAATTGAAACAACAGTCGGAACCCACTTGATATTCAACATCTCGAACACAGAAAACGCAAAAACACCAAGACGCGAGCAACGAAAGATGAATCAAGCAACAAATCTTTGATAATCTTACAAACAATAATAAGATGTATTTACTCACTAACTAAGCTTGTAGACGGAGAAGCTTGCGAGGCAGGGGGCTCCTTCTGGTTCACCTCTTCTCTCTCTGGTTTGCAACGAGGGAGGAAGGAAACACGGGAGGGTCTAGGTTTGGGAAAATTGATTTTGAATTTTTTTTTACTCAAAACGACGTCGTTTTTGTTAGTCAAAACGGCGTCGTTTTGATTGTTGTAAGCGGATGTTGTAAGCGGATGTTGTACGCGTAGCATTTCTCCCCCTCCAGCCTATGCGCCTGCCCCAAACATGCCTTAGTCCCATCCATCTCTCCTTTACTACATATTTAAATATAAAAACAAACAAACACACACACACACACACACACACACACACACATATATAAAGAAATAGATATATAGATATATAGATATATATGAAAGAGTCCTGTTATTGACTGCTCAGAGAGCACAAAATGATAAAAAAAATTTAATTTTCGATGTATTTTTTATATTTTTTAATATATTTTCATATTTTTTCATATTTTTTATATATTTTTTATAAGAAATACTAAGTTTACAACCATTGTTTACAATAATGGTTTATAACAAGGCCAAAACGACATCGTTTTGGTGTTATAAACACAAAAAGACATCGTTTCATTTAGCCGTCAAATGGATCAGCTAGATGAAACGACGTCGTTTTGTGTTTATAATACCAAAACGACATCGTTTGATTTTATTATAAACGGTTATAAATGAACGGTTGTAAACGTAGCATCTCTCTTTTTTTTTATATACTATCGCCAGTCTATTCAACTATTTTTAACATTTTCTTATTATGTGAGAGAGAGGAGTGATGGGGTGAGGGAGTGTCAAAAGTAATGATGATAGGAGAAAGAGGGAGAGAGAGGGAGGAGTAATGGGAGAAAGAGAATGATGGCTATGACAGTTTGTAATTAATGCTAATTACTCTGTTTAACTTGCGAACTATCGGTAGTGTTTAAATCACTTCGGTAGTTAATAATTCGATTTGGTCTCTAAAACCTGAATTATTGATAGTGAATAAATTCAATACCGATAGGGATCTGTTTTGATTGTTCTAAATCTCTTTTAAATTATTATTTTTATCTTGCAAAATTTTTTTACATATCTCGCGCTAAATAATAGTTAAATATAAAAGATAATATGTGCAATAATACTAAAATATAAAAGAATTCAATGAATAAAATATAATATTCTGTGTCAATCACTTGCATCCTAGGTATTTGAAACATAATACAAACCCTTTATAAATCCTATTAATACATCTTTAGATACAAAATATATTTTTGTTGCAAAATTCTGCAATTAATATCATCGTGTCTTGAGATTTAATTGAGTTACATAAAGAGAAAAAAAGTTAAAACATCTAAATTAAGAGAAAGACTAAAGACTAGGTGCTTGAACTATACCATTGTATATTTATAGTTTATATTTTATTTACATAATTTTTTAAAAATCTCTAAAATAATTATTTTATAATTTCTTCACTTACAACAAAATATAATTTTGCATTTCTAACTCCTTTTAAGTATGACTTGAAACTTTTAAGTATTGTACTACATTGATAGCATCATACGCTTAAGAACTATATAATAGTTAAATAGCATCATAATCTTGCAACGAATGACTTGAATCTGATTTTAAAAATAGAAAATTGATTATTATTTCATAATCGTGGTTGGAACCAAATTGAACCGATTTTTATACGTATAAATATATTGTGTATATGTGTAAGTTAAATCATTCCTAACTCTACTATTTTGCTTGTTGTCTGGCGTTTAGTTAGTTTTACTATTTGTCTCATGTGATAATATTGATTTTTAGTGTTTCAATTTGTGGTGGTTATGATTAGTTTTTTTCTGGAGTTGTATATTAATTTAAAATGTGGATGTTTTAGAGTTTAAATGTTAGTTTTAAATTTAGGATGTTCGGGTTTGACATTTACACATTAAAACTTAAAATTAGTATTAGAGCTAGTGATTTATAATTATTTTATGAATAATATACATGAATATTATAAATGCATAATATTCAACTATATTATCGATATATTAATAGAAATTAGCAATAATCTAATAGAAAGGGCAATACTAGAGTTCGAATAATCAGAGATTAATTTGGACATAAAAAAATGGACAATGTTAAATTTGATTTGTCATCGTAGCGCAGTTCTATATTATTGA
>BRYE01000011.1:4907582-4912582 GCA_030159115.1 Actinidia arguta var. hypoleuca | reverse complement strand
TAAGTCATTTTATTTTAAAACGTGGATGGTTTTGAGTTTAAATGCTAGGTTTAAAATTTAGGATGTTCAGCGTTGGCATTTGCATGTTAAAACTTGAATATTATGTTATGTTTATGCCATAGAATTGTTATGTTGTCACCCTCAAAACTAGAATGATATTCTTCTCCCACATAAATCTAAAAATTAACTCAAAGTCATAGAGATAAATTTTGAAACGGCATATAAAAACCAAATCAACTAAAAATATAAAAAAAAAATAATAAAAAATGGGCATAAATAAAAAGGACAATTTAATAATTTTTTTAATAAATACAAAAATAAAGTTTTTAAGTTGTAGTTCGATAAGGATATAGAGAGAGATTTGAAGAAGAAAATTAATATAAAAAAATATTAAATCTAAACTATTTAATTTAATTTATTATTTTCTTTTTTTCCTACTAAATCTATAGTTCCAACAGAACCTTAAAAAAAACATAGAAAATTGTGAAAATCATTTTTTCAAATGTGGTAAGCCTCCTCTTTTGCCTTTATAAAGGCCCCTCTCTCCCTCCACATTCACACACCTCCTATCCCAATCTCTCTTCTAAAATTCAAAAAACTAGAGAGAGAACGAAAATGGGTTTGCCCAAATCCTTAGTCTCCATGTTCCTCTTCTTCTCCACGCTCCTTATACTCTCATTGGCTTTGGACGCAAAGAGAACAAACGATGAAGCCAAGGCCATGTACGAGTCGTGGCTCATCAAATATGGCAAATCGTACAACTCGCTGGGCGAGAGGGAGAGGAGATTTGAGATTTTCAAGGAAACTTTGAGGTTCATCGACGAGCACAACGCGGACACAAACTGTAGTTACAGGGTGGGTTTGAACCAGTTTGCTGACCTGACTAATGAGGAGTTCCGGTCCATGTACTTGGGATTTATAAGCGGTTCGAATAACACGAAGGTGAGCAACCGATACGAGCCCCGAGTCGGCCAGGTATTGTCGGATTATGTTGATTGGAGGTCGGCAGGGGCTGTGGTTGACATCAAATCCCAGGGTCAATGTGGTATGTCTGATAATCTCTCTTCTATCATGTTTTCATTGTCGCTTATGTTCTATTTGGCGTTAATTTTTTATTTTTTCTAATGAACTTCTTTTAATTGTTTGATCCAAATTATATATATTTTTTTACCTGATGCTAGAAATTTGAAAGTATAAAATTTTGATTAAAGTTATCTAAATTTGTTGTCTTTAGTTTCTAATTTTTTTTAAATTTAAATAAAATCTTTATATTTTAAAACTTTTCTCGTTAAGAGGAATTGAATAAGTTATTTTTCTTATTAAAAGGTAAATTTTTTTTATCAAAAACAAAAACAAAAACAAAAAAACTAAAACAGCTAAATAAATTCATTAAAAAAATTAATTCCAACTGGAGCCTTACTCTAATATGTATGTTTTTAAATAATAATTCAACGTGCATTAATCATTGGAATGAAGGGAGTTGTTGGGCTTTTTCGACCATTGCTGCGGTGGAAGGAATCAACAAGATAGTGACCGGAGAATTGATCTCGCTATCAGAACAAGAACTCGTGGACTGCAGTAAGACAAAAATCACCAAAGGCTGCCATGGCGGTTTCATGACCGGCGGGTTTGAATTCATCATCAACAATGGTGGGATTAACACTGAGGCAAATTACCCCTACACGGCTGAAGAAGGTCAATGTAACCAGGACTTAGGAAGTACTCAATACTTCATCATATGGGAAAGGAAAATAAAAGCAAGAATAAATTTACATTATTCTTTTTTTTGTGATTTTTGTTTGTCCAGCAAAATGAAAAGTATGTTACAATTGATACTTACGAAAATGTTCCTTATAGCAACGAGTGGGCATTGCAAACAGCAGTGGCATACCAACCTGTGACTGTTGCTCTTGAAGCTGCTGGCGACGGATTCAAATATTATGAGTCGGTAAGATTCCTTTACCTTTACGAATATATAAAGGGATAACAAGAACAATTGAGTGGATTGGGTGCTTTTTTAGGGTGGTAATATGGAAGACTTTTGGACTTCTTTTTTAGGGTTTCAAGCATATGGTTGCTAACTAGTTGGCATCTTCCTATTATGTAGTTTTTTTATAAAGTAGATTTTCTTTTTCCTTTTTTGTCGATATTTGTCAAGTTGATGGGTAGGTCGAGTTTTTTTAAGAGCAACATTAGAAGAGCTCGTGTACTCTCTGAAGCTCTCCCACATAAAAATGCATTATTATTAGCATACGTCATACGTTTTCCTTGGTTGTACGTGTGTTCTCCCTCATCCCATATCTAACAGATAATTATTAGGTTTAAGCCCTGGGATAGTCATGGCCCTGGTCAACTAGGAAACCCCAAGTGGTTGCAAGCTAGTTGAATAAATGGTCTGCATCTTTAGCAAATCACAATATTACATGTGACTTAGAGATAACTACCCACCTATCTAACCAATTGTGATATATACTCGTGTTATTCTAAAGAATAGTTTCTTTTGCGTTGCTAATATGATCAAAAATTGAAAATCCCACCATCAACAAGATGACTAGTTTGATGATACTCACCTCACCATATTATTTAGCAATGACTAAATTTTATTATAATTAATCAGCTTTTCAATTGTGATACAAGTAACAATACAAATATCGGTGATACAACCTTATATCAACCAACAATTTAAATCTTGCTATAAGTCTTTCGAAAATTTTCAAACACAAAGAGGAGTGATGCAGACAAGTTATTGGAAGATAGGGGAAATATATACTTGAGAAATCTAATCCTCTTTGGTTTTCAAATTCTCTCGTCAGGGCATATTCTCCGGACCATGTGGAACAGCAACAAGCCACGCTGTTACTATTGTCGGATACGGCACAATGGTAGGTATGGATTATTGGATAGTGAAAAACTCGTGGGATATGACGTGGGGAGAGGAAGGCTACATGAGGATCCAACGTAATGTCGGAGGTGTCGGACAATGTGGAATTGCAAAGATGCCATCTTACCCCGTAAAGTTTTACAACCAAAATCACCCCAAACCCTACTCATCTCTGATAAATCCTTCCACCTTCTCAATGGTAAAATATGTACTTCCTTATCTCTCTTTGAAATTATTTTTGTTTTTTTCGCTTTCTTTTTTGTGTTCTCAGATAAAAAGAAAAAGCAAAAGGATAGAGAATGCATCTTCTCCATCAAAAATATCTTTTGAAAAATGAAAACAAGAAAGAGAATTTGAAAACCGTAACAATTCCAGAAAGATTAAGATGGAATTTTAATTTGTTTACATTCTTCGATGCGACAGAGCAAGGAAAATCCATTGGGAGTGTACAATGGACAGAGGACCAGCGCTGAGGAAAGCTTTCAATTGGATGAGGAAAGCAGGGAGATGATGTACGTCATAATAGTGCATCTGAACAATAAAAGACCTTCGCTTCCAATTATGGAATTTATGTATTGAATAAAGGTGGTTTTAGGGGATTTGTTTGTCCTCCTGATACAACCTCTACTTTTTATGTGATAATAATATAACCAGTGTGTTCAATTCCTTCAAATTACCTTTTTACCTATAATACTAATTTGAATAATTAAAATCCCATAATTTTAATTTAATTTTAATGTAGTCATCCGTCAATACGTGTAGCAATTTAGACAAAAAGAAATCATGTAAAAACTCATGTGGCAATTTTTTGAGACCAAAGTCAAACTTTTAACAAATTACAAAGACCAATGGTTCAAGTGCTTAGTTTCCATTCAAAATTTAAATGGGTATTGACAGATGGACTACGTTCAAACTAGATTAAAGTATTAAGGTTCGAATTGTTTAAATTAAAAATATAAAGATTAAAGTAAAACTTTAATCAAACTACCGGGTTGGGTCATTGGTCAACTTTATCCAAATTATGAGAAGACAATAATTACCTTTTTTTCACATTAAATTCCTCCAACAAACACAAGGCCAAAGTTGCTGCGACTTTTGTCGAGAAAATGTGCAATTACTTTTTCCTTTCTTTCGGTTACGATCCGCCACAACCCATAATGTTAGGTTGTTTTGTTTTTTGTTTTTTTAGGTCACTGTTAGGTTCCGTTCAGTTGTCAAAAAACTTGTGAGAATCTTATCTTTAATTTTGATTAGCTTTCTCTCAAAACTTTTGGTAGAAAAAATATAAAATTTTGGAGGAATTTTATTTTTGAATCACTTTTCCCCACAATTAAACTATCATATTTGAGTTTTTATTAAAAAAAATTATAAATCTAAATATTTACACAAACGTGTATAAATCTAAAATTTTTTGTATGATTTTTATTATGTATAAATACTCTATGATTTTTGTTTTTCATGTATTAATATTTATATATATAAATATGTAAAATAAATATGCACATATAAATTCAATGTACTTTTTGAATGAATAAAAAAAATATTTTTTATGAATAGAAAGTTAAATATATATTTTATATAAATCAAATATACAGGTAAACAAATTTATATTTTTATATAGGAATTATGTGTAGAATACATATTCAAGTAAAAAATATTCCTATATAAAAATATAAATTTGTTTACCTGTATATTTGATTTATATAAAAAATATATTTAACTTTAATACATATTCAAGTAAAAAATATTCCACATCTCTTCTTTTTATGGTAAGCAAACAATTAAATTATTTTTCTCATTAATTTCCATTTGCCAAATGACCATATACATGAAAATAAGTTTCATTTTCCTTTACTTCACTTCGCTTCACTTTTTATGAGAACAATTTTTCAATATAAAATTCTTAACATCTGAACGGAGCGTTAGTTTCTAATTTCTATTACTAATGTCTAATTTATAAAGCTTGTGACTCTCTTTTTAGTCTTTACTTGAGTGAATTTATTTTTATTTTTTCATGAATTTTTAATTCCGTGTTTTCTAGATTTTTGCTTTGTTAATGAATCTCATGCATCCACGCGGTACTTGTTTTAGACTATCTAAAATAATTTTATTATTTTAC
>BRYE01000011.1:4900082-4902582 GCA_030159115.1 Actinidia arguta var. hypoleuca | reverse complement strand
AATATTTTCTCTACTGGTAGTGATTTTTGATATTTTTTCTCTGGATGGTTGTTTATCGGTAGTACTTGTTTCTACTACCAATAGTTATTAATTAGATCTTTGCCACTGGTTCGTTGTCTACCGGTAATATTCTTTTTTACTATCGATAGTGAGTTATTATAGTTAGCCACTGGATGGGTGTTTACCGGTAATACTTTCTTCCACTACCGGTAGTGAATAATAATAGTTTGCCTCTGGATGGTCTTCTACCGATAGTACTATTTTCACTATCAATAGTGATTTATGTAATTTTATCTCTGGGACACTGTCTACCGGTAGTGCCCAAACCACTACCGATAGCGACCTACTTACACAGTTTTTTTTTATAAAAGGTTGTAAAAACAAACATTTTGGATTTATATTAATGGTTGTGAATATGATTTATGACAATTGCATTCTAATATTTTCAATAATGATTATTATTGACGATTTTTAATATTTGCATAGTAGGTTATTTACATTAAAACTTTTAGCAAATGTAACATGAATTTATGTTGGAATGTGAAATTTAAAAATAATTTTGGGAATGACATGCTATGACATACTGAAATTAGATGGTTTAGATTAAACACGAGGTGAGAAACCTAGATAACAACCGCGTGAGAGGGAATGTCAAATTTTCGGTTAATGACCTTCGATGAAAGGCCGATAAGTAGGCCGGAATGAGGGAATGTCAAAGCCTTCGATGAAAGGCCAAGAAGTTGGCCGGATGTGTCTCACATGCTTAATGCATAATAAGGCCAGTTAGGTATTAGCTTAGGTGTGTCATTCAAAGGAATTGGATTATTACTTTTTGAAAAAAGCCGGAAGGTTTGTGAAATCATTGATTTGATAAATCATGAAATAAATACTTTTGAGAAAAGCCAAAAAATATGAAAACTAAATGATTTGTAAAAGCATGTATTTGAAATCAAAAGTATATTTTGATATGAATGAGAACATATTTCATTGCAACAAGTTTTTATTATGTGATTATGTATCATGATTTTGGCTTGATACATCAAGTCTGTTGTTACATCTTTTCAATGTAACTCACCTTTACTGTAAAATAAATTTCAAGAATGAGGGTTATCCTAAGTCGTGAGGCAGTGGATTGCCGTTTAGTTTTCTTTTATTTTTAGAAAACTAGTTTATGTATTTTGAAAAAGTGTAATATTATTTTTGGCTCGGTGTGGGCATTGTCTATGAGATATCATTCTTGTTTTGTACTTGATAGCTCATGGAGAGTTGGGTCCCATGGGAGGGATAGATTTGTTGTATTTTGATGTAATGACAGAATGTTGTTAACTATTATTATTATTATTATTATTATTATTATTATTATTATTATTATTATTATTATTATTATTATATTTATTTATAGTATATGTCTACGTGGCCAAATCTGGTATTATTTGAAAGGTGACAACATGGTATTAGAGCTCTAGGTACGAATACCTTTGAGCCGGAGAGTGGTTAGACCACGTTTGTTTAGTGTCTAAGTATTGATGAGTAATATAAGGGTGTTACATAATTGTTGAGTAATTACATGAACTACCTGGTATCTTGTTATTGAGTTGCGTACGGTGTAGAAAATGTTTTGATCTAATCATAAATAAATATGATTATCTTATCATTTTCTTATGGTATCGTGTAAAACATGCCACCACGTTAAGCGAGAGGCTGCGCGCGGTCACTTACGGGAGCTCGTGGGGCTCGTGGGGACCATGACGAGGGGGACGGTGAAAATCACCAAGAGTCGGTGATGGGAGGAGGAGCTTCATCGACGGTATTTGATGGTGCAGAATTTATGCAAAGGGTTTTCACCGCCATTGAACAAGTGGTGAGGAACACTATGTAAACAATGCAAGTGTCGATTAGAGCGGCAGACTCTAAGGCTACTACAACTATGAATGTTTTTCTACAACTTCACCCACCTACGTTTAAGGGTGAACAGATTCATTGGTTGCGGAGGATTGGCTTGAGCAAGTCACAAGAGCAGTAGATATGATCTTGTTGATAGAGGAGGAGTTGACGGTGTTATTTGCGTCATACCAATTGCAAGGGGACACACTCCATTAGTGGAAGACCGTGGAGGAAAGTGTGGCTAAGAGGTGGGAGCCATTTAAGAAAGCTTTTCTTGATCAGTATTTTACTAACACAGCAAATGAGGCACTAAGGATAGAGTTTATCAACCTAGTGCAAGGAAGTATGACTGTGACTCAGTATAAGGCCAAATTCACTAGTCTGTCGAGATTCAAAAGGCATTTACATCGACGCAGGAGGAGAAGATGAAACAATTTATGCAGGGGCTTAGACCTTCCATAAGGAATAAGATTACGAAAAATTTGATCAAGGTGTACTCGACTATGATTAGTTCGGTGGCAGTCATTGTCTTCGCTCCAGAAGTGAATTGCTTACCGCAAGTGTACAGGTCGCGAAGTAGTAATAAACTCGAAGTACGAGTATCGATCCCACGAGG
>BRYE01000011.1:4877582-4890082 GCA_030159115.1 Actinidia arguta var. hypoleuca | reverse complement strand
CAGAATATTATTGTATCATCTGCAAATTGTAAATGTGTGATGTTTTATCCCTCTTCTCTGAACTTGAAGCCTTTTATCAAACCAAATTCAGCAGCATTGTTAAACATCAAATGAAAGGCCTTTGGCAGCAAGAATAAATAGAAATGGAGGCAAACGATCCCCCTGCCTTAGACCCTTGAAAGAAGATGATGCAGCGACCACAAACAAGAAATCGAAAACCAAACCCTAGCCATTGATTCCGAAGAATACTGGTTCGGATTTCTTCCCTAAACCTGTTGATTCAAAGTAATATCAGGCAAAGAGGCATCAAACACTCGTTGATTCGCGAGAATACAGAACGATTGAAAAACGGTGCAAAGTTGCACACAAATATTATTAATCTCCAAAACCTACTGAAAATAATACGAATAAGAGTATAAATAAGTCATCCAAAACCCAAAGGATCAGTACAAACCGGATTAAAAAAAATACTTAACAAAATCCTAAAAAAATAAGCCCAAAAGCAGGCCCAAAACACTAAATGAGCCAAAACTCATACTTAGAGGCTTTTTTTCGCATTTTCCTGGGCCGGAAAATGATAAATCGTGTTTCTAGTGTCTTCCTCTCGTCGAGAGCTTTCCAGCGATATATTATAATAGAAAAACGGAGTTACGCAACAAAAGTTACAGCCAATTAAAGTTTACTGACCACGCAAGTATAACGATGGTTTCGGGTGTCCAAGTAATTTTCAGCTTTGCTATCTGCATCAGAAGAAAACAGCTTAGTTGAAGAGCCATTGACTAATACTGAAAACTCCAATGTTGCACAACATTCCTTAGCCATCTGACCCACAAAGTGGGAAAGCCAAATTTCTGCAGCATCCCCCGTAGGTATTTCCAATTGAGATTGCCATAGGCTTTTTCAAAATCAAGCTTTAAAAGTATACTCCTTCTCTTCCATTCTTCCACTATTTCATTTTCTATCAGGACTCCATCTTGTATATTTTCCCCCCATAAAAGCTTATTGAACCTGCCCCACTAACTTAAGAATCACCTTCTTAAGCCGGGGCAGTGAGCACTTTTGCCAGTATCTCGTATATACTTCCCACCAAACGAATAGGCCTATAGTCAGATAGACCTAATGGATTTTATGATTTTGGAATCAGAGTGATAAAAGTATTGTTTAGGCCTTTTACTAACTTTGCATTCAAATGGAATTCACCAAAAAAAACTCGATTAAATCATGCTTCAGATATTTCCAGCCTTTTCCTAAAAGCAAGCATGTTGAAACCATCAGGACCAGGTGCCTTGTTGCCGTCACAATCTTTAATTGCTTCCCAAATTTCTTCTTCTCAGAAACCTTTGATCAGTTCTCTCTTCTCCTCCTCTCCCAAAATATTTCTGATATGAGTTGAAAATGTGGTATTCATTCCCAGTTTTCTTTGAATAGCTTCTCAAAATGAATTAACACCTGTTCCTTAATAAGCACTGGTTCTTCAACAACCACCCCATTTGGAAAACCAATTTAAATTTTTGAAAAAAGTTTGGCACTGATAACAAAGTAAACTATACAGTTTTAATTGTAACCAAACAAATCATGTACATTTTTTTCCGATTATAATTTAAAACGTTCGTCAACTTCCGTCTTCCGTCAAGTTAGCATTGACGGAATAAACTGTTAAAAAGATTAAAATTAAAAATATTATTTTAAGTAACATTAAATTGTTTGTAGAAGTATAATTTACATCTTATGCCATAGCATGTCTTTATGCCAACTGTGTTTTCTGATGCGTTAGTTATAAAATGTGGCCGTTTTTTATTTGACATGTTATTGTTGAGCCATGTTTGTGCGTAAATGGAGTACGTAAACTTAGTGGGATTTGGGATGCTGCAGTGGGTCAGGTCCTTGCAAGGTTGTAAGGACCCAAAACGACGTCGTTTTGGTCTAAAAATATATTGTCCCAAAACGACATCGTTTTGGGGCACTGCAACCCTGCAGGGACCTGACCCACTGCAGGGACCTCGAATCCAACTTAGTGCCTCGATCTAGCATTTTCCTGATTATATTTATCTCCCTCCTCTTCATAACTTTTTATGTACTAGAAATTGCCCGTGCACTATACCAAAAAAAAAGATCATCTCTTAAGTGTATTTATTAAAGTTTTATAACTTAAAAAATAGATAATATATAAACGTAAGATAAAAAATACATTGTATATACGAATAGATAAATTGCTACAAAATAAAAAACAAATTAAAAAGTATTCCTAGTTTGAGATATAGTTTTAAGATTAAAAAATAAAGGTATGTTTTACTATAGATAGTTGGGAAGATTCAAAAATATGTGTATTTTATATTATGGATTTTTTTGTCTTTATTATGATAAATTTATTTAAATATTTATTTTTACTCAAATATTTTTATTACAACCATTGAATAAATTAATTTTAATAAATATAAAAAAATAAAATTAAAAAAAATGGATGTATGAAATCACTTCCCTTTCTATTTGGATAATTTTTTTTATCTGCTTTGTTTTCTACCTTT
This sequence comes from Actinidia arguta var. hypoleuca, assembly GCA_030159115.1. Taxonomy (NCBI): domain Eukaryota; kingdom Viridiplantae; phylum Streptophyta; class Magnoliopsida; order Ericales; family Actinidiaceae; genus Actinidia; species Actinidia arguta. The sequence continues at coordinate 4,887,557 of BRYE01000011.1, read as the reverse complement.
TATTGTCCTTAGTGAATTTTTTTCATCGATTAATCATTTTGTTTCTCTGGATAAAAAAAGTCTAAAACTATAAAAAAAAATGTGTAATTTAATAGAAAGTTAACTAAAAAAAAATAAATTATCTCTAAATTAAATAATTTTTTTATATTTTAAGACTTATTGTCAAAAATTTGATCAAATAATACAAAAAAAAATAAAAAATAAAGGAGAAAGAAAGGTGTGTTTTAATTTTTTTTGGAGGGGGATCCCACTAAAAAATGATTCAATAGATAAAAATTATGTTCAACTTTAGAGATTTTTTGTCTATTTGAGCAAAACTTATATAGGCCCCACACCTTTGAGAAGAATGAAGTGATAGTTTTAGGAGAGAAAAAATAATCTCAAGTAAAATCAAAATTGTTGGATTCACTCAAATGAATTTTAACCATAGATAACAGGAGATAGATTTAAGATTCAAAATGAGTTGTGTTTTATAATATAGATTATTGAATTTGTGATTATTGCATTTCACTATATAATTTGGTATCAATTTTTGATTTACTAATTATCCATTAAAATTATGTTCACTAAGGGTGAGCATTACTTACCTTTCTATTAGTCTAAATATATAGGCTCCACGTGAAATAGTTTAGTGAGTCTCTTATATGTTTCGACCAACAGGAAAATGAATAATGTTCACCCACATTATAAAGTGTGTGAATATAATTGCTCTCGCTTTTTTAAGAATTTAGGATAGATATTTTATCTCGTTAGGAAGTATTGGGTTCATGTTTCAAATCCACAAATATATTAGGCTGCTATTTAGGTTTGTTTGGATGGGTTGGGATTATGTTTCAAGCCAACTTACACGGTCGTCCCCGAGTTACTGGGGCCCTAGGCCAAAAAAATTTTGAGGACCCTAAAATTTGAAAATTTTTGGAGGGTTTAAAATAAAAATTAGTAGCCTTAAAATGAGCCTAATTTGAGTTTTCAATGTTCTAAAATAAAAATGGGTAGCCCTAAAATTTAAGATTTTTGACTATTTTTGGTGGGCTTAAAATAAAAATGGGCCTAATTTGAGTTTTTAATGTTCCAAAATAAAAATGCGTAGCTCTAAAATTTGAGAATTTTTAAAAATTATTTTGGAGCTTAAAATAAAAATGGGTATCCCTAAAATGGGCTTAATTTGAGTTTTCAATATTCCCAAATAAAAATAAGTAGCCCTAAATTTTGAGAATTTTTTAGTAATTTTAAGGGCTCTAAAATTTAAAATTTTGGAGGGAGTCCTAGGCCATAGTCTAGTGGGCCCAGTCTGACCCAAATATCTAATAAATATATATATTTTATATTATTATTTGAAAATAAAAAAAGAATGCTTATATTTTATTTATTATTGTGTCCATTGTCAATCCAAACGTATATTGTCATCTTTGTTGCCTGCGTGTGGTCAGTACTCTCACCACGTTCTCACAACGGTTGTGATTGCTTTACCTTTTCTTCGCAGCAACATCGTCCATAGAACCACTCTTCCCCTCCGACGAAGACCGCCACAAAATGCCCAAGCCAACGGCGTTTGTGAACCCATTTACGTACATATACTTGTATTGCACCCATCGTTATCATAATCACACCAGCTTAGAAAGAGCGGGGCGAGACCACTTCTACAAAAGACGAAAGCAAGGTGTTTGGATTAAGGCTATGTTTGGAACTTGCGAAAGAAAGCATAAATAAGTAAAGGTTGAGAAAGTCTAAAAAGTAATTGAAAGGAAGATTTGAAGGGAAATTAGTTTATTTATTTTTGTTTGGTTTTGTAATGAAATGGAAAGAAAAAGAGAAAGAAAATTAAATTTCCTTATTTGGGACTCAAAAAAAACAAAACAAGTTAAATAAATAAAAGAAAAAAAGAAAATTGAAACAAATTGGGACTAAAGAAAATGAATTGATAAATTCAACAATTCAGATTTAATCTTGATCTTTAAATTGGGACTGAATCGTTACATTTGTGTGGGGTGGAACCATCTTGAATTTATTTTGGTAATTTACACAGTTCATCTTGTAGATACACTATGGGTACTCTATTAGACCCCAAAAGTTTCTCTCAATTCCCATTTTTTAATTTTGATAAATTTCACTGATTTTTCTTAAAGTTTCTGACAAATAGAATTACTTATGTAACATTTTTTAAAAATAGTATTGACTTCACTTACTTTTGAGACTATTATAAACATTCTCAATCAAACTCAGATAACATAACCGAGATTGTAAAAACATCTCTAATTCTTTGTACATCTAAATTTGATGAGAGAAATAATTAAAAGTGAGCTCCAATCTTTTTCATCAAACTTGATCAAATCAGCAAAAACAAAAGTTTTCATTAAATCAAAGATAAAATAAATTTGTCATCAAATTCACAGTAGTCATATTTTTATTCAAATCAAGGATTTCGTTGTAACTTTGTATAATGAAGATAAAAAGTGGAATACATATTTTGATTAAAAGTAGAATGCTTAAATCACTACCTATCAATTAACGAGAAAATTATAGACGAAGCACATTTATCTATAAAAAGAATTAAACATCTATTCAATGAATAAAATGACTTGTAAAATGTCAAACACACCCTTTATAAATTTAGCATCTTTGCTTAACTAATGAAACACAAGGTTAATATAGTAATATTCTTACGCAATTGAAAAATATATCAAGTGATATGTTCATATTCTATGGGAGCAAGAACGAGAACAGGAGTTTGAAAGTGTTATTTTCAAAAATTGTCTTGAGAACAGGAGTTTGATCTAACAATTAACTCAAAATAATGGATAAGATTTGGGACGATATATAGAATTAAAAGGGTGAGAAAAAAATTCCAATGTTTAGTTAATATTTTTAAATCCAATTTTACAGAATTGCTTTTCAAAATTATTTGGTTGATTATTGAAAGCATGCCCTCTATGAATTTCTCGAGATAAAAAAAAATTAGAAGAAATTAAAATGGTACTATTTTCAAATAATTATCAAAAATTATTCACTGAAAAATAAATAATATATGGTAATTAAATCATGTTCACTATAATTCTCTCTACAATAATATACCTACTATATTTATGAACTCTCACTATGTTTTTGTTCTTCATCTTCACAATAATTACTTAATAATGTACAGAAAGATAAAATACATTAAGATGTAAAAACGACCACTCTAATTATGTAAGGTTACGTAGGGTAAATGTCATTGACACCCCAACCTCCCCCAACACCATCTTAATATTTAAAAATGAAATAACACAGCTTCTGACAGTGTGAGATCACATAAGTTGGTTGACTGATGCATTTACTATTGTACCTCTGTTTTTTAGGATGTTTGGCTTTGTCATTTAATTGTTAAAACTTGAATGCCATTTTATGTTTATGTTATCGCCCTGAACAACCAGGGCCGGCCCCAACATTGGGGTTGCCCTAGCCCGACCTCTGAAAGGTAAGATCGATCACATGATTCATATATATATATATATATATAGATAGATAGATAGAGAGAGAGAGAGAGAGAGAGAGAGATGACTAGGGTTGTCTTTACAACTTTTTATAAATTTTTCTCTCAATTTTTTTAATATTACATAAGAACCCCTGAAAAAGGCAGGCTAAGATTTGGGTAATTTCACCAATGGTCCCTGTAGTTTAACCAAAAATTCAATTTGATCCTTTTAATTTTAATTTGAATAATAAAAATCCTAATATTTAAAAAAAAAATGGGTTTGAGGATGCCCAAGTCCATGGGTTTACTGGGCTTACTCCTGGGCCGGGCCTGTGAACAACATGGGTGATAATGGTGTCCCACATTAATCTGACAATTAACTTAAAATAATAGAGAGATAAGTTTAGGTACGTCTTGAGGAAATAATTGCAATCCTTAGTTAATGTTTTTAAATTCAATTTTATAAGATAGGTTTTAAAAATTCATTTGGTTGATGATTGAAAACATGCTCTTTATGAATTTATTGAGAAAGAACTCATTTTTAGCAAAAATTAACCTGGTATTTTTAAATTTTTAAAAGACTATTTCTATAATATATAATATTTAAAACACGTTCTCTATGATACTTAATAATGTAGAAACATTTGATCTAGGCAAAGGGACCACTCTAATCATTTACACCAACAATGTATTTTCTTAATCTAGTACTCTGTTCCTCTGTTAGTACAGCACCGTTGGATTCTCACAATCCAGTACTTAGGGCTCTCCATCGATCCGGTCCGATCTAAGTCCGAACAGTAAAAGTTCGAGTCCGAACCAGCTCGAAGTTCACGAGCCTTTGACTTTGACCGAGTCGGACCGGGCCTAGAGAGGAATCTTGAAGCCTAAGCCCGACCCTTGCGGGCTTCGGATTTTTTGGACTTTTTCGGGCTTTGAATTTTTCGGATTTTTTCGGGCTTTTTTAGGCTTTGAGCTTTTTTGAGCTTTTTAGGCTTTGGATTTCGGGCTTTTCTGGATTTTTTTGGGCTTTTTTGGGCTTTTTTGGGTTTTTTTTTAATTTTTAGGGCTTTTTTGGATTTTTCTGAATTTTTTTTGAATTTTTTGGACTTTTCTGATTTTTTCGGACTTTGGTCTCACTTTAATTTTTTTTAAAGTTTATATTTATATAGTTTAAAATTTATATTTAAACCATACATGATACATTAATACATCATACATATATAATTTAAAGTGGACCACGTGTGAGAAATTTAAAATATTATATTGTGTAATTTTTAAAGTTCAAACGGTAATAAAACGGTCACTTTTTTAAAAAAAAAATGGCTATATTTTTTTGAATTTTGATTTTTTTTGGGCCGGACTTTTGGGCTTTTTTCGCGCCGAACTTCAGATTTTTTTGGATCGAATTTCGGCCCTCGACCCTTAGGTCCAGGCCCAGCCCGTTAGACTCCGGGACGGGTTGGGCTTGGGTTTTTATCGGACCTGAACCGAGCTTCGAGCTCCGGACTCCAGACGAGCCCCGGGCGGGCTTCGAGCCTCGGGCCTTTTGGAGAGCCCTACCACTAGTCTGTTAGTCCTCCACCAAGACTCATCAGTTTATTGCATCAAAGAAACATTATGTTACATGTAATTATCAGAAAAATATAGAAAAAAAACAAATTTTAAAGCACCAAAAATCTGCCCAGTTTGATAATTGATGGGGTAAAAAGGGAGCACTCTAATAATTAGCTAATTTGAGATTTCTTAGTTGCTTCGATTTTTAGTTTTGTATTTTTAGTAAATTTATCTTCAAACTAGATAAAAATCTTTATATTTTTAGACTCCTCTCGTCAAAGGGAACATAATCGGAATAGTATAAGATTTTAATTAAACGGTAAAAAAAATTACAAAACACAAAAAAAAATATTTTTACTAAATAAATAAACTAAATCTTTTAGCTTTAGTGTCTTTTTAGTTTTCATATTTAAACAAAAGACGGTGAAAAAAATGGTCACCAAAGATGACGAAAAAACTCAAATATCAAATTAACTAAATTTCTTTTTTTTTTAAAAAAAAAGGTTAGCCAAACTGGGATTAAATATTTTTAATTGGGTGAATAGGGGTAGTAAAATATTAGTTGTACAAATTTAGCAATTAAAAATTGATTAAAGTTATTTCCACTTGATATTTACTCCACGTGATAAACAAGAGAAATTCTCAAATATTTACTCCACGTGATAAGTAAGAGAAGTTCCCAAATATTTACTTAGTGCAAATTGATATAAACATATCAATTCCAATTGGACCGAATTAAAATATTAAAAAAATATTAAATCAAAACTCTACATTATAAATAAGGGAAGTTCTCAAATAATTACTTTGTGAAAATTGAGAAAATACCACGTATAATGCAATTGATACTCAACTACTAAGAATTAATCAACTTCTAAAGTGACTAAAGGAATTTTGTGAATATAATTTTGTCCCCGGACCATGATTTTATTTGTATATTAGGTTATATATTTAAGGTGGAGCCCAAAACGCTATTTTTCTCTTATCGTTAATTTTTTTGTTGTTGTTAATAAAAGAAAATTAAATATTCATAATTTGATGATTTTTTATGTAAAAAAATAGATTAACAATTAATGATAATCTTCCATTGGTTGTTGAAATTGTATTGATAACTTCTCACTAGAAAAGATAATTCAAGCATAATTCTTGAATATTAGACATTATGAAATACATGTTAAGAGGGTGGTTTTATATTTTTATAAGTTTATATATTTGGATTGGAGCCTAAAACACCAAAGAAAAATTAATGTGCATGAACTCCTTATATATATATATATATATATATATATATATATATATATATATATATATATACACGGATAGAAGTTTCTATTAAAATTTGAATGTTTTGTTATGTTTATGCTATAAAATGTTTGTGTTATCACTCTCTCGACAACCAGGGTAATATTCTTATCCCACATTATTTTAACAATTAACACAAAATAATAGATATCAGCTTTTGGACGGCGTATAGAATTAAAATGGTGAGAAAAATTGTAATGTTCATTTAAATTTTTTAAATTTAATTTTACAGAGTAGTTTTTCAAAATTTATTTGATTGGCGATTGAAAACACGCTCTCTATTAAAATGGTACCATTTTTAAATTATTTACATTTTAATTACTCCTATTCAAAGTGTACTTAAAAAATAATTTCTTGTTATCTTAATTCATTTAAAAAAAATATAAAAACTTAAAATAAGGGCAATCTAATCTTGAAACAAATGGATAATTTTGTCTGTATCTTCATGACCACCCATTAATTTAAACACAAAACGAATGAGACAGATGATCGAGGTGGGGGCACAAAATGCCGAGAATTGAGTGAGGCCATGTGACTATTGTCCCAACTGTTTTCTTTGATGCCCAGTCTGATCCTATCTAATGGGCTATGGGCACGTAACATCCACATGAAGTCTGATCCAATATCTTTTTCTTTCTTTTTGCTCAGTTTGATTGGACGGAAAATACCGGAAAAAATGCTAGAAAGAGGGGAAAAATATTCATTTGCTGAGGACTAACTTAGTACAAATTAGTCCTCAACAAATAATGTTAATAAGCCATTGGCCTCATTCTTGCGATCCAATTTGATCAACTTTCAACCTCATATGGATAACAGGCCAGAAGGAAAATATCTTTGATTAATCTCAAAATGAATAAGAATTGATTGAGTTTTCATTTGTAAAAAACTATTAAAAGAGTTTTGGTAATATAAAAAACATTCCATAACTTTTATATTTATGGTAAGTGAATAATTAAATTTTATTTTTCTCGTCAAATTCCGTTACCAAGTGAACACGACAGGAAAATAAGTTTCATTTCACTTTACTTCACTTCAATTCACTTTTTTTTAGAACAGTTTTCAATACAAAATTCTTGACATCTGAACGGAAATTTAGTTTTTAATTTCTATTACTAATGTCTAATTTATAAAACTAGTGATGTTTACTCTCTTTTTCGTTGTTACTTGATTGAATTTACACAAATATCATTCGATGTAATAAAAATATTTATTTGAGTACAAGTGAGGATTTGCGTAAATTTATACTAACAAAAACACAAAAATAAAATACAAATAGTGAAAAGGAAGTGCGAGTATCACTAGATATTTATAAATATCTTCTCTTTTTTAAATAACGGGAAAAAAAGTAATACGTGGGTGTTGCTTTCTCTTGATACGGAATTATGTGATCTTTCGTAGTCACTCATTTCAAACTAAAACAACTAATAATTTCAAAAATGAATAAATTGTTACAAAATAATTACATTCACAATAAAAATATGTTCTAGTCACATAACGTAGCGGGACTCACTTTGAATTTTTGGCTCAACCAAAATCCAACCAACGGACCGATTGTTATTCCAAGGTTAGTCGGAACGTTCTGATGAAGACCGACCAACCGACCGTCAGTCATTTGGCGATTGATTCAGATTCGCATGTCTAATGCGTTTTTAGCTTATTCTAACTAATTGGACTTATTTTGGAATTTTTAAACTCTATTTTGGTATATTCCTCGTTGGTTTAGTTACTTGGTTTGGGAAGGAATTATTTTTGTATCAATGTCCTTTTGGAAGGATTCGAACGCTATAAATTTGTGAAGACTCTTTTTCAGGTGAACTTTTTTAGAGTACCTTTGGGAGCCCCCTTGTGTAGACTTGGTGACCTTAATGTCTTTGGTATAACTTCTTAGTTCCTTCGGTGTCCCATGGGGGACTTTTGTTGGTTATTTGATTCGTTTTTAAACCTTTTGGTCTTTGGTGGAATTTTGGGTTCTTTGGTAGAGCTTCATTCTTTGTATAATCTTTGACCACGTTGGTTTAGAGAGGGTTTTCGGTTGCTTTCAAATAGGTTTGAGAGATAGTTTGGATTTTGGATTTTGTAAGGCTTTTGAGAGAGTTTTTCTAAACAATTTTCCTTTGTACGTAGCTCTTTGGAATATTCGTTTGATTCGTTAGTTGAAGACTTTGCTCAATTGATTGCCTGTGGACGTATGGAAATCGCCGAACCATGTAAAACTTAATTTCTCTTGTTTTCGTATTTGTTATTCTACCTTTCGTTTGTTTGTTTTTGCATTGCAAATTTATTTAGTTATTCTTCTCCATATTCACAACCATCATTAGGCTCTAAAACTTCCATCCCTGCCACCATTGTATAAGTTGGTGTATGAAACCAGGAGTAGCCCATTCCAAAACCCACCCACTTATGCATTGAAACCATATTTTCGGACCCCCTATCAGAAGATGATTTGCAGATTCCATTTCCATATCACAAAATACACATATAACCCTATTTTGAGAATCCAAACATCGCACTCTCATGAGAAAGTCTGCTGTTTTAATTTTCCCCAAATAAGTAAGCCATCCAAAACACTACACCCTTGGAGGAGCCACATTTCTCCAGATTAAAATCATAGATTCTGTTTTTGAAGAGAAGTGATCTCCCACTGTTTATATATGGAATTTACTGAAAACCTGAGTCATGGATCATGAATCCAGCAGAGACTGTCCTGTCTGCTTTGATTCAAATTGGGGCCATTCCTCAAAAGATTCAGTAGCCTACTCACCCTTCCAATTCCCAGCCAAATAGATGTCTCTTTCTATCCCAAACCTCCACCACCACTTCAACAACAGACATTCATTCATAACTCTGATCCTCCTAATATTTAATTCCTCAAAATCTTTGTTGCAAGTCACTTTCTCCCACTTTACCAGATTTAATTTTCACTGTGAGTGAAGTCCCACATCGCTTGGATACGAAGGCCTGTACCTCCTTATAAGTCCTTGAAAAATCCTCACCTTACAAGCCGGTTTTCAAGATTGAGTTAGGCCCATGGGTTCTTCTAACATGGTATCAGAGCTAGGTTCCGAAATGTTTTCTCCTCTTGGACCGCTCAGCTCACGTTCTTGCCATGAGTGAAGTCTCACACCTCTTATGAGTGAAGTCCCACATCGCCTGAATACAAAGGCATGTACCTTCTTATAAGCCCTTGGACAACCCTCACCTTGCAAGCTGGTTTTCAAGGTTGAGTTAGGCTTGAGTTAGGCCCATGAGTTCTTCTTATATGGTATCAGAGTTAGGTTCCAAAAAGTCTTCTCCCCTTGGACTACTCAGCTCACGTTCTCGCCGTGAGTGAAGTCCCACACCTCTTGGATCACTCAGCTCACGCTCTTACCTCACATCTCCATGCTTCACGTAAGGGTGGGTGTGAGTGAAGTCCCACATCGCCTGGATACGAAGTCCTGTACCTCCTTATAAGCCCTTAGACAACCCTCACCTTGCAAGCTGGTTTTTAGGGTTGAGTTAGGCCCATGAGTTCTTCTAACATGGTATCAGAGTTAGGTTCTGAAAGGCCTTCTCCTCTTAGACCGCTCAACTCACATTCTCGCAGTGAGTGAAGTCCCATACCTCTTGGACCACTCAGCTCGCGCTCTTACCTCACATCTCCACGCTTCGCGTGAGGGTGGGTGTGAGTG
>BRYE01000011.1:4837582-4867582 GCA_030159115.1 Actinidia arguta var. hypoleuca | reverse complement strand
CTTATCTTTAATTTTGATTAGCTTTCTGTCAAAACTTTTTGTAGAAAAAATATAAAATTTTGGAGGAATCTTTATTTTTCAATCACTTCTCTCCACAATTGAACTATCATATTTGAGTTTTCATTAAAAAAAATTATAAATCTAAATATTTACACAAACGTGGATAAATCTAAAATTTTTGTATGATTTTTATTATGTATAAATACTTTATGATTTTTGTTTTTCATGTACTAATATTTATATATATAAATATGTAAAATAAATATGCACATATAAATTTAATGTACTTTTTGAATGAATAGAAAAAATATTTTTTATGAATAGAAAGTTAAATATATTTTTTTATGTAAATCAAATATACAGGTAAACAAATTTATATTTTTATATAGGAATTATGTGTATAATACATATTCAAGTAAAAACTATTCCACATCCCTTATTTTTATGGTAAGCAAACAATTAAATTATTTTTCTCGTTAAATTCCGTTTGCCAAATGACCACATACATGAAAATAAGTTTCATTTTCCTTTACTTCACTTCAATTCACTTTTTATGAGAACAATTTTTCAATATAAAATTCTTAACATCTGAATAGCGCGTTAGTTTCTAATTTCTATTACTAATGTCTAATTTATAAAGCTTGTGACTCTCTTTTTAGTCTTTACTTGAGTGAATTTATTTTTAATTTTTTCATGAATTTTTAATTTCGTGTTTTCTAGATTTTTGCTTTGTTAATGAATCTCATGCATCCACGCAGTACTTGTTTTAGACTATCTAAAATAATTTTATTATTTTACTTTTAGTTAAATAAACTTTTACCAAAAAGATTTATGATGGAACTTTTTATGCGAAAAAGATTAAATCTGAACTTTTAAATTTATTTATTTTTACCAAATCTTTAATTCAAACACAACCTTAAAAAAAATAAAGAACATTGTGAAAATCATTTTCACAAGGGTAATGTTATAGTCACCCCATGATTTATCGCATTTGTTACTGTCCAACACCAAAACGACGTCGTTTTGGTAATAAAACAGTCTAAACGACGTCGTTTTGATTTTTTAAACATGCGATGTTTTAAGTTGAATAACATCGTTTTGGTGTTTTAACACAAAAACGATATCGCAATAAATACGATAAACCATGCGGTAAATGTAGCATTATCCTTTTCACAAATAGAATACAGATTGGAATGGCCAATGAAGCTGCATGAAGTATTACTCAATATGGTAAGCTGACTCCTTTGCCTTTATAAAGGCAACTCCGTGCCTCCCCCTTCACGCATCTCCGACTTTCACACATCTCCAATCCCAATCCCAATCCCAATCCCTCTCTTCCAAAATTCTAAAAGAGAGAGAGAACTAAAATGGGTTTTCCCAAATCCCTCATCTCAATATCCCTCATTTCTTCTCCACTCTCCTCATGTTCTCATCGGCCTTCAACGCCCCGAAAACTCAGCCCAGAGAACAAACGACAAAGTCATGGCCATGTACGAGTCGTGGCTCGTCGAGTATGGAAAGGAAAATTTGATATCTTGAAGGAGAATTTGAGGTTCGTCGATGAGCACAGCGCGGACTCAAACCGAAGTTACACGGTGGTTCTGAACCAATTCTGTGACCTGGCCGATGAGGAGTACTGGTACACCTACTTGGGCTTTAAAAGCGATTCGAAGCCGAAGGTGAGGTATTTCCCGATTTTGTTGGTTGGAGGGCGAAAAGGGCCGTGTTGGCATAAAAAATCAGGGCCACTGTTGTATGTGTGATCCTCTCTTCCTCTCGTCTATTTTATGACTTGCCCTATTTGGTTTAGTGTTTTTCTGAGATATTTTTAGCTTTTTTGCCTTCAACGTCCCGAAAATAAAAACTTATTTACATTGCTATTTATAATTGTAAATAAGAAAAAATTACTACCACTATTTTTAAAAATAGTAAAAACAACAAAATGGTATTTTTATTTTGTTTATATTTTTTTTTCATCCACATCCCTCTCATCCAACCCTTCACCGCCTCCACCATCACCACCACCACCGCCATCGCTACCTCCTTTGCCGCCGCCGCCACCACCTACTCCATGATCTACGTCTCCACCACCACTGTCACTATTTTTTTTTAAATAGTTTAAAAAATTATGAACACAAACATATTTTTATTTTTAAATAGTTTAAAGAAAGGTGAACACAAATATATTTTTAATTTTTGTTTTATAAAAAACTAAACTAAACAAAATTAAACAAACATAAAACAAACACAAAAAATAAAAAAGTAGAAATGTTACTAAACATCCCCTAAGTGGTTGAATCTATCTGAAGCCTTATGATGTTGTTGTGTCTATATCATCAGCTAAAGCTACTTTCTTTCTAGTGTATTGCTGAAAAGAGGGGAAAAGAAGAAAAAAAATTAGAGGAATGAGGCGGCATGAATCAGTTCATAATGATGAAGGGCTGACAACAACTTAAACGATTTTAAATTAAAATAATATTTTTGTTTTGTTTTTATTTTTTTTCATCTACATCCCTCTCATCCAACCCTTCACTGCCACCGCCTCCACCATCACCATCACCATCACCACCACCACCGCCACCGCTACCTCCTCTGCCACCGCCGCCACCACCACCACCACCTACTCCATGATCTCCGTCTCCACCACCCCGTCACTATTTTTTTTTAAATAGTTTAAAAAGTTATGAACACAAATATATTTTTATTTTTTGTTTTATAAAAAACAAAACAAACATAGAACAAACACAAAAAAGTAGAAACGTTACTAAACATCCCTTAAGTGGTTGAATCTATCTGAAGCCTTATGCTATTGTAGTGTCTGTATCATCAGCTAAAGCTACTTTCTTTCTTTCTAGTGTACAGCTGAAAAGAGGGAAAAAAAAAAGAAAAAAATTAGAGGAATGAGGCGGCATGAATCAATTCATAATTATGAAGGGCTAACAATAGCTTAAACGATTTTAAATTAAAATGATATTTTTATTTTGTTTATATTTTTTTTCATCCACATCCCTCTCATCCAACTCTTCACCGCCACCGCCTCCACCATCACCACCACCACCACCGCCACCGCTACCTCCTCTGCCGCCACCGCTACCACCACCACCTACTCCATGATCTCCATCTCCACGACCACCGTCACTATTTTTTTTTTAAATAGTTTAAAAAATTATGCACGCAAATATATTTTTATTTTTAAATAGTTTAAAGAAAGGTGAACACAAATATATTTTTAGTTTTTGTTTTATAAAAAACTAAACAAACATAAAACAAACACAAAAAATAAAAAAGTAGAAACGTTACTAAACATCCCCTAAGTTGTTGAATCTACCTAAAGCCTTATGCTGCTGTAGTGTCTGTATCATCAGCTAAAACTACTTTCTTCCTAGTGTACCGCTGAAAAGAGGAAGAAAAAAGAAAAAAATTAGAGGAATGAGGCGGCATGAATCAGTTCATAATCATCGCTAAATCTTCGATCCAATATCATAATAAAAATGAGATGTGGTTGAGTTAAAATGAGATAAAAAGTTAGAACGTTTAAGGTAAGAGAAAACTAAGTACTTGAACCGAGTCATTTGCATTATTGTCCAGAAATCATAAAAATATTTTTTTACACTTGCAACAAAACTCAATGTTGCAAATCAGCTCTCTGTGAAAAATGACATTGGGACTTCCAAGTATTATGTTGCACTGGTAGGGCCCTACACTTGGAAACTACAATTAGATAGATAAAATATCCACCTCAAAGAGACAAGCATAAAACCATACCAATTCCAGAAAAGATTAAGATTGAGTTTTAACTTGTTTACATTCTTCGATGCCTCTTAGGAAACCCAGTGAGAGTGAATAATGGACATAGGAGCAGCGCTTAGGAAAGCTTTCAATGGGCTGAGAAAAGTAGGGAGATGATGTACATAATAATAGTGCATCTAAACAATAAAAGATGATTACCTTTGTTTTCTAATTATGAAATTTATGTATTGAATAAATGTGTTTTTTAAGGGATTTATTTGTCCTTCTAATACTGCCTTTACTTTTTATGTGATAATAATATTAGTAATGCGTTTTCAATTCCTTCAAATTACGTTTTTACTTATAATGCTAATTTGAACAATTAAAATCCTATAATTTCAATTTGAGTTTAATATAGTCCTTCCTTCAATACCCGTTAGCAATTTAAACGGAAAAAAAGCATGTGAAACTCACGTGGCAATTTTTAGGGACCAAAGTAAAACTTTGGACAAATTGTGCTCACTTTCAAAAGTTAAACGGGTATTGACAGATGGACTACATCCAAACTAGATTAAAATGTTAAAGTTTGAACTTTTTAAATTAAAAATATAAGGACTAAAGTGAAAGTTTAGTCCAACTACAGGGGCCATTGGTCAAATTTATCCAAATAATGAGAAAACTTTCATATTAAATTCCTACAACTAACACATGGCCAAAATTTATTGCGACTTTTGTCCCCAAAATGTGCGATTACCGTTTCATCCTTGGTTTTTTGGTAATACATATTAAAGTAAAAAACATTCCATAACTTTTATAATAATGGTAAGTGAATAATTAAATTTTATTTTTCTCGTCAAATTCAGTTACCGAATGAACACGACAGAAAAATAAGTTTTATTTCACTTTACTTCACTTCATTTCACTTTTTTTTAGAAAACTTTTCAATACAAAATTCTTGACATCTGAACGGAATATTAGTTTTTAATTTCTATTACTAATGTCTAATTTATAAAACTAGTGATTTTCACTCTCTTTTTTGTTGTTACTCGATTGAATTTACACAAATATAATTCGATGTAATAAAAATATTTATTTGAGTACAAGTGAGGATTTTCGTAAATTTATACTAACAAAAACACAAAAATAAAATACAAATAGAGAAAAGAAAGTGCGAATATCACTAGATATTTATAAATATCTTTTCTTTTTCAAATAATGGGAAAAAAAGTAATAATATGTGGGTGTTGCTTTCTTTTGATACGGAGTTATGTGATCTTTCGTAGTCACTCATTTCAAACTAAAACAACTAATAATTTCAAAAATGAATAAATTGTTACAAAATAATTATATTCACCAAAAAAATATGTTCTAGTCACATAACCTAGCGGGACTCACTGTGAATTCTGAACCAACATCCAACTGACGGACCGACTGTAATTTCAAGGTTAGTCGGAACGTTCTGACGAAGACCGACAACCCGATCGTCAGTCATTTGGCGATTGATTCAGATTCGCATGTCTGACTAATTGGACTCATTTTGAAATTTCTAAACTCCCTTTTGGTATATTCCTTGTTGGTTTAGTTACTTGGTTTGGGAAGGAATTTTTTTTGTATCAATGTCCTTTTGGAAGGATTCAAACGCTATAAATTTGTGAAGACTTTCTTTTTCAGGTGAACATTTTCAAAGTTCCATTGAGAGTCCCCTTGTGTAGACTTGGTGATCTTCAGGTCTTTGGTAGAACTTCTTAGTTCTTTCGGTGCCGCATGAGGGACTTTTGTTGGATATTTGATTCGTTTTTAGACATTTTGGTCTTTCGTGGAATTTTGGGTTCTTTGGTAGAGCGTCATTCTTTGTAAGAGCTTTGACCACGTTGGTTTAGAGAGGGTTTTCGGTTGGTTTCAATTAGGTTTGAGAGATAATTTGGATTTTGGATTTTGTAAGGCTTTAGAGAGAGTTTTTCTAAACAATTTTCCTTTGTACGTAGCTCTTCGGAGCATTCGTTTGATTCGTTAGTGGAAGACTTTGCTCAATTGATTGCCCGTGGACGTATATACATCGCCGAAGTAAAACTTAGTTTCTCTTGTTTTCGTATTTGTTATTCTACCTTTCATTTGTTTGTTTTTGCATTGCACATTTGTTTGGTTATTCTTCTCCATATTCACAGCCATCATTAGGCTCTAAAACTTCCATCCCTGCCACCATTGTATAAGTTGGTGTATGAAACCAGGAGTAGCCCATTCCAAACCCCACCCACTTATGCATTGAAACTATATTTTCGGACACCCTATCAGAAGATGATTTGCAGATTCCATTTCCACATCACAAAATACACATATAACCCTATTTTGAGAATCCAAACATCGCACTCTCATGAGAAAGTCTGCTGTTTTAATTATCCCCAAATAGGTAAGCCAAAACACTACACCCTTGGAGGAGCCACATTTCTCCAGATTACAATCATAGATTCTGTTTTTGAACAGAAGTGATCTCCCACTGTTTATATATGGAATTTACTGAAAACCTGAGTCATGGATCATGAATCCAGCAGAGACTGTCCTGTCTGCTTTGATTCAAATTGGGGCCATTCCTCAAAAGATTCAGTAGCCTACTCACCTCTTCCAATTCCCAGCCAAATAGATGTCTCCTAAAGAATCTTCTCCAACATTCTTTTTGAAAGTGGACAGATAGCATCTCCTCTGTAGATGCATTATTGTTGATTGCCAGATTAACCAACCTGGGAAATTGGAGTTTCAGAGGGAGTCCCTCTGCCAACGGATCCTTCCAAAATGAAATATAATTTCCTTTACCAACCATAATCTTGGAGCCATTATGAAAAACTGAACATAATTCCTCATTTATTTGTCTCACTGAGATGATATCCTTCCACAGCTAGCTTTGATCAGCCCCTATAATTTTCTCTGTATGGAGACCACTAAGACTCACCACAGCCATATTTTGCAACGATCAGCTTTCTCCACAGGGCATCTCTTTCTATCCCAAACCTCCACCACCACTTCAACAACAGACATTCATTCATAACTCTGATCTTTGTTGCAAGTCACTTTCTCCCACTTTACCAGGTTTAATTTTCTCTTTGAATCACCACCACCCCATAGAAAACGGGATTGGATTTTATCTATTTCCTTTGAAAGCCCTTCTGGAATCTTGAAAAGGGAAAGATAATATATGGGTAAACTATTAATCACGGATCTCATCCATATCAGCTTCACAGAATATTATTGTATCATCTGCAAATTGTAAATGTGTGATGTTTAATCCCTCTTCTCTGAACTTGAAGCCTTTTATGAAACCAAATTCAGCAGCCTTGTTAAACATCAAATGAAGGTCTTTGGCAGCAAGAATAAATAGAAATGGAGACAAACGATCCCCCTGCCTTAGACCCTTGAAAGAAGAGAATAGCTTAGTTGAAGAGCCATTGACTAATACTGAAAACTCTGATGTTGCACAACATTCCTTAGCCATCTGCTAGTATCTCGTATGTGCTTCCCACCAAACGAATAGCCCTATAGTCAGATAGACCAAATGGATTTTCTGATTTTGGAATCAGAGTGATAAAAGTATGGTTTAGACATTTTACTAACTTTGCATTCAAATGGAATTCACCAAAAAAACTCGATTAAATCATGATTCAGATATTTCCAGCCTTTTCCTAAAAGCAAGCATGTTGAAACCATCAGGACCAGGTGCCTTGTTGCCGTCACAATCTTTAATTGCTTCCCAAATTTCTTCTTCTGAGAAACCTTTGATCAGTTCCCTCTTCTCCTCCTCTCCCAAAATATTTCTGAAATGAGTTGAAAATGTTGTATTCATTCCCAGTTTTCTTTGAATAGCTTCTCAAAATGAATTAACACTTGTTCCTTAATAAGCACTGGTTCTTCAACGACCACCCCATATGTCACCCATGAATCTAGATAATTTCTCCTTTGTCTATGAGAGGCCATAGCAGGAACGAAATTTGTATTCTTGTCACCTTTTTCCCCCATAACGTCCTAGATTTTTCAAACCACGTACTTTCCAAACTCCTGCTCAGCTTCCAAATTTTGCTTTGAAGTCTCTTTTCCACTTCAAATCATCTTCTTGTAGCTCCTGCAATTCAGCTTGTAAATCTATCTGATTAATTTGAGTTATACATCAGTAATTTGTTTCTGTATGTCCCCAAACACCTCTCCATTCCAATCCTTCAAAAAACCCAACATTTTCTTCAGTAAAATATACCCAGCCATCCCTGAATACCAGCTTTATTCCAGTATTGCTCCATTCGTTGACAGCAATTTGGGTGCATAAACCAAGCACTTATGAACTAGTCTCTATCCTCTTCCTTCAATAAAAGAGGGCAGTGATCTGACAATACTCTTGGTAAAACCGACTGCTTTCGTTTAAATGGCTCCAACCATTCTCCATGCAGTAAAAATCCATCTATTCTGCTCCATTTATTGTCCTCGGCAGAGCTAGCCCAAGTAAATCTTCTCCCCAACATGGGAAGATCCATAAATTCCATACAATCAATATTGTTAAAATCTCTTATTCCTCTATCCCTCCTGCTGCACCCTGATCTCTCCCCCAACCCGATTTCATTCCAATCGCCCCCTATACACCAGGGAACATTAAAGTGACATCTGAGATTTATAAGAGACTGCCACATTTCTCTCCTTTTGATAGCATCACCAGGAAAATATAGCTACCTTCTTGATAATTTTTCTAATTACCTCTTTTAATTTGAAATTATTGTCAAATTCTTCTGCGGAGTTAATTTTTGTGATAAAATAACAAAATTGCTTTGTGGTTAAGGTTTTTATATTGTGTTCTCAACACACCAATTAAAATAAAATAAAAATTCTTTTTTTTTTTTTCTCCTCAAAATGAGTTATTTGTAAACTATTTCATTCTTATTTTTTATCAGTAATATTTTTAAAAGTATAGAATTGATCTAAATAATTTACTTTTTAAATAATACTAATCAAAATACACTCAAAAAATTAAATTTTGTTTCCAATAAGTGTTTGTATTTTAAAATGAATCCAAATATTTTACATTTTAAGTGATCCTAATCTAAACATATTTTAAAAAAATATTATCATATTTTTTTTAAAAAAAAATTAATTAATTATTTTAATTAGTGTATTGAGATAATAAATTTGGAAACCCTAAACATAAGGGCAATGATGTTATTTTATTTTAATTGGTGTGTTGAGAAAACAAATTTCAAAACCCTACATATAAGGATATTGTTGTCATTTTAGCAGAAAAAATAATTCTAAAAGGAATCTTAAAATTAGTTTCAAAATTAAGTGAGATAAGTACAATTTTAAAAACTATAGGGACGATGACTATTTTTGTCAAAAAACTCAAGGGAGGTCGGTCAAATTTAACCTATGTAAAATGAAATAACACGCTTAGCTTGTCAAATCAAATGGGTTGGTCGGCTGATACATTTACTATTATTCCTACGTTTATTTATGATGTTTGGCGTTAGCATTTGGTAAATGTTAAAACTTGAATGTTATTATATGTTTATGATAATTGGGTGCCAAGCTTATCTAACAATACAGATAAGTTCAGGGATGTCGTATAAAAATAAGAGGGTGAGGGGTAAAAATGCAGTGTTACTTAATATTTGGAAAACCAATTTAAATTTTTGAAAAAGTTCAAAAACAAAAGTTTGGCGCTGGTAACAAATTAAACTATACAATTTTAATTATAACAAAATAAATCATGCAGTTTTTTCCCAATTATAATTTAAAACGTTCGTCAGCTTCTGTCAATAGCATTGACGGAATCAACTGTTAAAAAGATTAAAATCTAAAATTTTATTTTAAATAACATTAAATTGTTTATAGAAGTATAATTTACATCTTATGCCATAGCACGTTTTTATGCCAACAGTGTTTTCTGATGCGTTAGTTATAAAACGTGGTCGTTTTTTATTTGTCAACGTTGTTATTGTTGAGCCACGTTTGTGCGTAAATGGAGTACGTAAACTTAGTACTTGGATCCACATAAAAAAAAAAAAAAACTTAGTGCCTCGATCTAGCATTTTCCTTATTATATTTCTCTTCCTCCTCTTCGTAACTTTTTATGTACTAGAAATTGCTTTAGTCCAAGAGAACTGTGCAAAATAAAAAAGATCATCTCTTAAGCATATTTATTAAAGTTTTATAACTTAAAAAATTGATAAAATATAAACGTTAGATAAAAGATGCATTTTATTTATATAGAAAAAAATACATTGCTATAAAATGGAGAAAAAAATTAAAAAGTATAATAATTTTAAAAAAATATTTCTAGTTTGGAAGATAACTTTGAGATTAAAAATAAATGTGTCTTTTATTATAGATAGTTGGAAGATTCAAAAATATATGTCTTATATTATCGATTTTTTTATCCTTATTATGATAAATTTATTTAAATATTTATTTTTACTCAAATATTTTTAGTACAACTATTAAATAAATTAATTTCAATAAATATAAAAGAATACAATTTAAGAAAATGGATGTATGAAAATCACTTCCCTTTCTATTTGGATAATTTTTTGTATTTGCTTTTCTTTCTACCTTTTATTGTCCTTAGTGAATTTTTTTAATCGATTAATCAATATTTTCTACTTTTTCGGTTTCTCTTGATAAAAAAATTCTAAAAATATAAAAAAAAAATGTAATTTATTAGAAACTTCACTAAAAAGAAAAAAAAAATGTATCTCTAAATTAAATATTTTTTTATATTTTAAGTTCTTATTGCCAAAAGTTTGATCAAATAATACAAAAAAAATGAGGGAGAAAGAAAAGTGTGTTTTAATTTTTTTTGGAGGTGGTCCCACTAAAAAATAATTCAATAAGTAAAAAATATGTCCAATTTTAGAGATTTTTTATCTATTGGAGCAAAAATTCTATGGGCTCCACACTTTTGGGAAGAAAAAAGTAATAGTTTAAAGAGAAAAAAAATAATCTCAGGTGAAATCAAAGCCGTTGGATTCAGTCAAATAGATTTTAACCGTAAATAACATGAGATAAATTTGAGATTCAAAATGAGTTTGTGTTTTATAGTATAGATTATTAAATTTTTGATTATTGCATTTCACTAGATATTTGGGTATCAATTTTCGATTTACTAATTATCCATTAAAATTATGTTCACTTAGGGTGAGCGTTACTTACCTTCCTATTAGTCTAAATATATAGGCTCCATGTGAAATAGTATAGTGAGTCTCTTATATGTTTTGACCAATAGAAGAATGGATAATGTTCACCCACATTGTAAGGTGTGTGAGTATAATTACCCTCGCTTTTTTAAGAAATTAGAATAGATATTTTGTATTGTTAGGAAGTATTGGTTCATGTTTCAAACCCACAAATATATTAGGCTGCTAATTAAGCTTATTTGGATGGGTTGGGATTATGTTTCAAGCCCACTTACAGGGCCGTCCCTGAGTTTTTGAGGGCCTCAGGCCAAAAATTTTTGAGGGCCTTAAAATTTAAAAATTTTTGGAGAGTCTAAAATAAAAATGAGTAGCCTAAAATGAGCTTAATTTGAGTTTCTAATGTTCTAAAATAAAAATGGGTAGCCTTAAAATTTAAGAATTTTTAAGTACTTGGGGGGTCTAAAATAAAAATGAGCCTAACTTGTATTGCACCCATCGTTATCATAATCACACCTTTTCAAGTTTTAAAGAATTATTTTAGTAACGATTTATTGATTAATTGTCTTTTCCAAAATTTTATACTTATTAAAATGGACCATTTTTAGTACAATATATGTTGCCTTAAAAATAAAATCTTCACTTTATAAATGCACACAACATGATTCCCCTAAGTATAAATCCTGCGTCCTCCACGAAATTCTTCATTAATGTCGAAATTGATAATTTACGTGTCCAAGAAATTTTCAAATGGTTATTTTCCTTCACCCCCAAAAATTTAATCTGAAAACATAATTCTGATTCAGTAGTTGCCAATGCAAGTAGTATCTTCCAAAAAAGAGGGTAAATTGCTATTAAAGAATCAACTTGTTGAATGTGTGTAAATCTAAAATAAATAAATACTAAAATAAATTAGGATTACTGACAAGGTTCGAATTCGAATTCAGCTGGATCAAACTAGGAGAGGATGAATCAGAATCGCATTTATTAAAACTAGGCGTGTAAGAAAAAATCGTTAAACAGATAAAACTAAATGATTTTTACTAAATTGGTGAATTTTGATCGTTTTTTTACCTTGAACCAATTTGAACGGTTTTAAAATTATAAATAAATGATTTATGATTTGATGGCGGTTTCAAAAATTAAAAACCGAATGAAACTGAAATCGACCGATTCAAGAGAGCCATCTTTAATATCCTTAGTACCATTAGACATAAAAATATTCTCTTTTGTAGCATAAAACATAACATATGATTTATTTAATTCCTATGATTTTGAATTTTGGTTAAGTTAAAACATGTTGAATACTTGGTGCAAGCAAATTTGTTCTAAATTATACCAAATTTCAATATCATCTAATAATTAGTTAATTGAGTGTAAAAGACCAAACCGATTGAACATCACCGATCTGAACCAAATTTCAATATCATAAATATGGGCCTAATTTGATGAGAGAAATAATTAAAAGTGAACTCCAATCTTTTTCATCAAACTTGATCAAATCAGCGAAAAACGAAATTTTTCATTAAATCAAGGATAAAATAAATTTGTCATCAAATTCACAATTGTCATATTTTTATTCAAATTAAGGATTTTGTTGTAACTTTGTATAATAAAGATAAAAAGTAGAATACATAATTTGATTAAAAGTAGAATGCTTAAATCACTACCTATCAATTAATGAGAAAATTATAGACGAAACACATTTATCTATCAAAAGAATTAAACATCTATTCAATGAATAAAATGACTTGCAAAATGTCAAACACGCCCTTTATAAATTTAGCATCTTTGTTTAACTAATGAAACACAAGGTTAATATAGTAATATTCGTACGCAATTGAAAAATATATCAAGTGATATGTTCATATTCTATGGGAGCAAGAACGAGAACAGGAGTTTGAAAGTGTTATTTTCTAAAATTGTCTTGAGAACAGGAGTTTGATCTAACAATTAACTCAAAATAATGGATAAGATTTGGGAAGATATATAGAATTAAAAGGGTGAGAAAAAAATTGCAATGTTTAGTTAATATTTTTAAATCCAATTTTACAGAATTGCTTTTCAAAACTATTTGGTTGATTATTGAAAGCATGCCCTCTATGAATTTCTCGAGATAAAAAAAAAATTTAGAAGAAATTAAAATAGTACTATTTTCAAATAATTCTCAAAAATTATTCACTGAAAAATAAATAATATATGGTAATTAAATCGTGTTCTCTATAATTCTCTCTACAATAATACACCTACTATATTTATGAACTCTCACTATGTTTTTGTTCTTTATCTTCACAATAATTACTTAATAATGTACAGAAAGATAAAATACACTAAGATGTAAAAACGCCCGCTCTAATTATGGAAGGTTATGTAGATTAAATGTCACTGACACCCCAACCTCCCCCGACACCACCTTAATATTTCAAAATGAAATAACACAGCTTCTAACAGTGTGAGATCAGATGAGTTGGTTGGCTGATACATTTATTATTGTACCTCTGTTGTTTAGAATGTTTGACTTTGTCATTTAATTGTTAAAACTTGAATGTCATTTTATGTTTATGTTATCGCCCTGAACAACATGGGTGATAATGGTGTCTCACATTAATCTAACAATTAACTTAAAATAATAGAGAGATAAGTTTAGGTACGTCTTGAGGAAATAATTGCAATCCTTAGTTAATGTTTTTAAATTCAATTTTATAAAATAGGTTTTAAAAAGCTCTTTATGAATTTCATGGGAAAGAACTCATTTTTAGAAAAAAATTAGCCTGGTGTTTTCAAATTTTAAAAAAAACTATTTCTATAATATAAGATATTTAAAACGTGTTCTCTATGATGTCCTCTTCTCTATGATAATATATCCTTACTGGGACAGCAAACCCGATCATCATCAAGTACATGGACCGCCATAATTAGTTATTAATAATGTAGAACCACTCTAATCATTTACTCTGTTACTCTGTTAGTACACAACCGTTGGATTCTCACAATTAAAAAAAATTTACAAAACACACACAAAAATTTTTTACTAAATAAATTAACTAAATCTTTTATCTTTAGTGCCTTTTTAGTTTTCATATACGAGCAAAAGATGGCGAAAAAAATGGTCACTAAAGATGACAAAAAAACTCAAATATCAAATTAACTAATTTTTTTTTTTTAAAAGAAAAGCTAAGCCAAACTGGGAATAAATATTTTTAATTGGGTGAATAGGGGTAGTAAAATATTACTTGTACAAATTTAGCAATTAAAAATTGATCGAAGTTATTTCCACTTAATATTTACTCCATATGATAAATAAGAGAAATTCTCAAATATTTACTCCACGTGATAAGTAAGAGAAGTTCCCAAATATTTACTTAGTGCAAATTGATATAAACATATCAATTCCAATTGGACCGAATTAAAATATTAAAAAAATATTAAATCAAAACTCTACATTATAAATAAGGGAAGTTCTCAAATAATTACTTTGTGAAAATTGAGAAAATACCACGTATAATGCAATTGATACTCAACTACTAAGAATTAATCAACTTCTAAAGTGACTAGAGGAATTTTGTGAATATAAGTTCGTCCCAGGGCCATGATTTTATTTGTATATTAGGTAATATATTTAAGGTGGAGCCCAAAACGCTATTTTTCTCTTATCGATAATTTTTTATGTTGTTGTTAATAAAAGAAAATTAAATATTCATAATTTGATGATTGTTTTTATGTAAAAAAATAGATTAACAATTAATGATTATCTTCCATTGGTTGTTGAAATTGTATTGATAACTTCTCACTAGAAAAATATTTCAAGCATAATTCTTGAATATTAGACATTATGAAATACATGTTAAGATGGTGGTTTTATATTTTTATAAGTTTATATATTTAGACTGGAGCCAAAAACACCAAAGAGAAATTAATGTGCATGAACTCCTTATATATATATATAAGGAGTTTAGCTTTTAACAATTAACACAAAATAATAGAGATCAACTTTTGGACGGCGTATAGAATTAAAAGGGTGAGAAAAATTGTAATATTCATTTAATTTTTTTAAATTTAATTTTACAGAGTAATTTTTTAAAACTTATTTGACTGACGATTGAAAACACGCTCTCTATTAAAATGGTACCATTTTTAAATTATTTAAACTTTAATTACTCCTATTCAAAGCGTACTTAAAAAATAATTTCTTGTTACCTTAATTCATTTAAAAATATATAAAAACTTAAAATAAGGGCAATCTAATCTTGAAACAAATGGATAATTTTGTCTGTATATTTATGACCACCCATTAATTTAAACACAAAAGTAGCTTGAGCACGTTTAATTTAAACACAAAACGAATGAGACAGATGATCGAGGTGGGGGCACAAAATGCCGAGAATTGAGTGAGTCCATGTGACTATTGTCCCAACTGTTTTCTTTGATGCCCAGTCTGATCCTATCTAATGGGCTATGGGCACGTAACATCCACATGAAGTCTGATCCAATATCTTTTTCTTTCTTTTTGCTCAGTTTGATTGGACGGAAAATATCGGAAAAAATGCTAGAAAGAGGGGGAAAATATTCATTTGCTGAGGACTAACTCAGTACAAATTAGTCCTCAACAAATAATGCTAATAAGCCATTGGCCTCACTCTTGCGATCCGATTTGATCAACTTTCAAGCTCATATGGATAATAAGCCAGAAGGAAAATAACTTGGATTTTGTAATCATAATCAGATGTTTTTGTGAAATACTATTTTTTTGAAAATAGATGACAAGTATAAATTTGAAGTTGGATTCTTCTAATCTTTAAGATCAGTTTAATGAAATTATATGGCTACAACTATTAAGTTAATTTGAACTTTTTTTTATATATATAAATGAGCTATGATCATAAATTTAAAGAATTAATTAATCAATTGAATCATTGAAGTCAGTTTGTGGTAAGTCCCACGAAACGAAATAGTATGGTGTAGTCCACAGACAAGTCATTTTCTTTTCATTTATATATTTTTTTAATTTTAGATTGTAATTGCAAAGAAAAAGGAAAAAAAAAAAGCTTTACAGATCTAACGGTTTACATTTAACTTTTTCCTCCATAACTTCCTCTCTAAATCTCTAATCCAAATCAATAATTTTTTTTATTAGTAGATTAATAAGTTAGATTATTTCTAGAGCAGTCAATACGTATCTATTAGCTCGAACCCATCTCTTTTTTGAATGCCAAGACCTATAATCACTTAATCTAAGCTCAAGTCTAATTCAAATACAGACTTGCTAACTATATATTATAAAATCAAAAGCTTGAGGAAGGGTAAACTTAAAAATTAGCCGTGTAACATATGAGACTTATCCCATATGTTGGAGTGTTAGATTGGTTACTCATATCAGCCAACCACATTATATACATCTCCTCTAGGGGCTACCAATGGTGGAGCGAGAATTTTGGCTTAGAAGGGGCTTTACAAATCTAAGAAATGGATTTGATGAATGCGAAACAAAAATCCAAACCAACTAATTCTAATTAGTGATGTGTATATTTCTTAAATTAATTTATATGTCCACAATTTTCTCTTCAAATTAAAAGATTTGATTCCCAATATTTTAAAGTTATTCTACAATTGAAGTTCATAAATTTCTCCCCTCAAACTCAACCAAAATTGACACAGATATAAGGTGATATTGAAGTTGCAAGTCATAGAATTTTGTTAAAAAAAAAAAAGGGATTAAAAAAAAGATATCATACATTTAGGGCCATGTATGTGTCTTTTGAGGTGCAAAGTGAAAGACATTAAAAATCCATGAGCTAACTGTAATTTCTTGAAAGTTAAGGGGGCATGTAAGAGAATATCCAATTCTTCATAAATCTAAATTTAATAAGAAAAAAAAGTTAAAAATGAGCTTCCATCTTTTCATTAAACTTGAATAAATCAGGAAATAACCAAATGCTTCATATTTTTACTCAAATTCGGTGAAATTAATCTCAAAATGAATAAGAATTGATTGAGTTTTCATTTGTAAAAAACTATTAAAAGAGTTTTTGTGGAGTAAAATGAGAAATTTCTTAAATAAAATTGACAAAACAAAAGAAAGAATAAGAATTCATCAAATCAATCATTTAAGCAAAAAATTTACCCAAAATTGATGACAAAAAAGGATTAGTTTTCACTCTCCTATTTTTTCTAAAAATACACCCTTTTTGTTCTCATACACATAAAATTAAAAAATAGCAATTTAGAAAGTGACTATGAATTACTCAATGAAAGGACAATTTAGTAATAATGCATAATAAAATTTTGCTATAATCTCTGTACAAACCACACAATTCCAACATTATCCTAATCTTCTGATCCGCCAACACGTGTACATTGGTCCAATTCCTATTTAATGGGCATGTTCCCTCTGGCTACATTCACATGGAGCCTGATCCAATGTCCAATATCCACATCAAATCTTATCCAATATCTTCTTCATTTTTTTTTTCGTTTTTGCTAAGTTTGATTGGAATGACAACGTCGAATAAATGCTAGAAAGAGCGGGGGAAAAATCCATTTGTTTAGTATGAAAATGGTAAAAGTAGAAAGGAAGTCAGATGAAACCGTATTATCTGATGTAATTGTTAATGTCAAAAATCGTTCACTATTATGTATACATAAATATGTGATTGCTAATTTAGACGTGGATGGTTTCTAATTTAGATGTCAAGACTTGTTCTTTATAATGCTCTGACTACAATAATATATGGTACTTTTTCTGTGTCTTGCTCTTTTCAATAATTATTTAATCATGTACAAAAAGACAAAGCACGCGTAGGATGCTAAATCGACTACTTTAATCATTTAAGGTAAATTTCACTAACACACCCATTCTGATAATGAAATAACACTCCTTACCTTATAAGATCGCATGGGTTGCTCGGCAATTACACTTACTATTTAACATCTATTGAATTGGTCTAACTACTTTTTTCTTTCTTTCTCTCGATTACATTTCGCCACAAACAACAAGC
Source organism: Actinidia arguta var. hypoleuca (assembly GCA_030159115.1). Taxonomy (NCBI): domain Eukaryota; kingdom Viridiplantae; phylum Streptophyta; class Magnoliopsida; order Ericales; family Actinidiaceae; genus Actinidia; species Actinidia arguta. The sequence continues at coordinate 4,849,701 of BRYE01000011.1, read as the reverse complement.
TTAAACGTTGTGTTATTATTTATTTTTATCATTTTTATTTAACATTTCATGTATGACATGCAACCGCTACTAATACAATAAGTTTGACAAATGAATTAATTATATTTAAGGGTGATGAGTTATGCCTGCTAAATTAAAATGGTAAATGAAGATGGTGAGGATAACATTTTTTAAAATGACTTGAGTTCTCTGTAGTCCCTTAAATGGGTTGGTTGGCTGATACATTTTACTATTGTATCTCTACTAAGTTAAAATAATAGAGAGATAAATTTAGGGACGTGGTGAGGAAACCGAAAGAGGTTGCTCAGTGAATTGAGAGAGGCCATGTTACTATTGTCCCAACTGGTTTTTTTTTTTTTTTTTTTATGCCCAGTTCCTATCTAATGGGCCATGTTAAAAAATTTGTTTAGTTGATTCAAAACTTATTTTCAACTAAGCATTTTTTTTTTAAGATTTTTTCTGTATATTCAAGAACACCCCCACCATTTTGTTTGTAATTTTTTAAGATTTTTTTTTATGAAAATCATATGTACTGCGAGCCTCAAGAAACGAATGAGACAGACGATCGAGGTGGGGGCACAAAATGCCGAAATAGGTCGCTGTATACGGAGATCGGACCAGTGAATTAAGGGAAAATATTAGGGTTACAACATTTTTTGTACAATATATTTACAAAAAATACAAAATGACATCGTTTTAATCAAATAAATACAAAACGACGTCGTTTCATTTAAAGAAAAAACACAGAAGGATAAATAGAACGACGTCGTTTTGTATTTATTCAATCAAACGACGTCGTTTCGCATTTGTTATAAATATATTGTACAAAAAATATTGTAACCCTAGCATTTTCTGTGAATTAAGAGAGGCCATGTGGCTGTTGTCCCAACTGTTTTCTTTAATGCCCAGTTCCTATCTAATGGACTATGGGCCCGTAACATCCACATGAAATCTTATCCAATATCTTTTTCATTTTTTTTTTTTTTTGCTAAGTTTGATTGGAATGACAATGTCGAATAAATGCTAGAAAGAGAGCGAAAAAAATCCATTTGTTTAGTATGAAAATGGTAGAAGTAGAAAGGAAGTCAAGTGATACCGTATTATCTGAATGTAATTGTTAATGTCATAAATCGTTCACTATTATGTATGTATAAATATGTAGTCGAGGTTTATTATATCTATATTGTTATTTATTATTAAATAGTAATATCACATGTCACCAATTACATAGACACGTAGAATTTATCATGGGCTCACTCTCTTGATTCGATTTATTCAGCTTTCAAGCTCATATGCCTAGACAAACTAGGGGGAAAAGATCTATTGAGTTTTATAATTATAGTCACATGTTTTTGTGAAATACTATTAAAAATTAGATGACAAGTATAAGTTTGAAGTTGGAATCTTATATTAAAAAGAGAAAATGGTCTACACACATGCATACATATAGTGTGTATGTGTAAGTTAAACCCTTCCTAACTCTATTATTTTACTTGTTGTTTTATGTTGAGTTATCATTACTCATTGTTTGATGTTATATGCATATTTTGGGTTTTTAACTTGTGGTTGCTATGGGTAGTTTCTTCTAGAGTTGGGCGTTGTAATGTTATTTTAAGACGTGGATGGTTTCGAATTTATATGTCAGGCTAAAAATTTAGGATGTTTAGCTTTAACATTTAGTTCCTCCATCCCATATTGAAGTTCCATTATTTCATCTTAGAATGTTTCATGATGTATGTCTAATTCAAAAAATTAATAAATAAATATGCGACTTTTAACTACTTTTTCTTTTATATATTATTTAAGTAATATCCAAATAAAACAAAAATACGAATGTAATGATTCAGGTAATGATTGTATTTTCTTAAAAAGTTAAATTTCTAAAAAATGAACTTCAATATGGGTTTATGGAGAGAATAATTCTAAAACTTGAATGTTATGTTTATGGTATAGGATGTTTATGTTATCATCCTCAACAACCAGAGTGATATTTTTGTCCCACGTAAAAATAACAATTAACTCAAAATAATAGTGAGTTTTGGTACGACTTATAGAATTAAAAAGGTGAAAAAAATTGCAATATTTAGTTAATATTTTTAAATTCAACTTTACATACTAGTTTTTCAAAATTTATTGGGTGATGATTGAAAGCATGCTCTCTATGAACTTCTTGGGAAAAAAGCTATTTTTTACCATCAATGAAAAAGATTTTTTCAAATTCTCGAAAACTATTTCCACTAAGGCTACGTTTGGATTAAGGATTTTTTGAGAGAAAAAATACAGAAAATCCAATGGTTTTTAACAGTAGGATCCCCCAATTGTTCCACTTCTTTTTTTCTTATTTTTTTCACTAAATTTTTTGATCCAAATACACCCTAAAAGATAAATAATATATGGTAATTAAAACGTGTTCTTTATAATGCTCTCACTACAATAATATATGGTACTTTTTCTGTGTCTTGCTCTTTTCAATAATTATTTAATCATGTACAAAAAGACAAAGCACACGTAGGATGTTAAAGCGACTACTTTAATCATTTAAGGTAAATTCCACTAACACACCCATTCTGATAAAGAAATAACACTCCTTACCTTATGAGAGATCACATGGGTTGGTCGGCAATTACATTTACTATTATAGCCCTCTTTATTTAATAGGATATTTGGCATTGGCAACTATTTTTTTCTTTCTTTCTTCCGGTTACATTTCGCCACAAACAACAAGCTTAAACGTTATGTTATTATTTATTTTTATCATTTTTATTTAACATCTCATGTATGACACGTAATCGCTACTAATACAATAAGTTTGACAAATGAATTAATTATATTTAAGGGTGATGAGTTATGCATGCTAAATTAAAATGGTAAATGAAGATGGTGAGGATAACATTTTTTAAAATGACTTGGGTTCTTTGTACATATAGTCCCTTAAATGGACTGTACCGGTGCAATTCAAGCAATTTGGGCTTCGTTTTGGATCAATTTTGATGATCGAATAGTGAGCATAGCATTTTTTTAAAAGAACTTGGCTTATATGCAGTCTCTCAAATGGATTGCAACAGTGCAGTCAAAGCATTTTGTCTTCGTTTTAGTGATCTAAACCATTCAGCCACTGTCATAAAGATTAGTGTTGTAAAAAATCACGTTGATTGAGTATAATTCACTATTCGTTTAGTATTATGTTATAACTTAATAAATGAGTGTGATACATAATATTATACTTATTTATTTTGATATAAATTAATATTGATTGATTATTAATTTTTAATAGTTACTCTTCGATGAAGTCAACAATATGAACAATTTAGATCAATAACATAGACTTAAATTAAAATCTAAAATACTTGAATTGTACTGATTGCAGATTATGCATAAAAGTCAAGTATTTTGAATAAAAAAATGCTTTGCCTTTTTTTTTTTTTTTTTTTTTTAAGAAACTTTGGATTTAAAATATCATTTTTTGTTGGGTTTGTTCGTGATCAGAAATTGCTTACATAACATGTTGGTGCCTTGGGACGAGCGAATCTACGTCCCGACCACTAATATGTGATGCACGTTTTTCTTTCGTACCGAAAGGTTAATTACTTTCATTCATGGTTTTTACTTTCACTCTCAGTTTCTATTAATAAGATCTAATTTATGAATATCTTCTCTTTTCTAGTAATTAATTAACAAAAAGTAAGATATAATTCTAATTACACTTTATAAATTATTTTATACTTATATGAGTTGCGAGCTTATATCCAAGTGATAGTGTATTGCACACATTTTGTCTTTCACACTCATATAGAGCTAAATCTATTGAATTGGTCTAATGACTATGTCTTATTCCAACATTAGTATGGTTTAACTTTTTCTCTCTTTTTAAATAGTTTCAATGCTTATTTTAGATTGATTAATAGTAAATCCTAATATCAAAACTTTGAGTTGTAGATAATTTTGATTATTTGTCAGTAAGTCCAATTGGTACAAACAATGCTTAAATCTCTTGTACTCTAGGTGTTAGAAATATTGTATAAAGCCATTATCAATCCCATAAATACATCTTTAAATAGAAAATATATTTTTCTTGCAAAATCTTTCAACCAATATCATCATGCCTTGCGATTTGGTTGAGTTACATAAAGACAGAAAAAGTTAAAACATCTAAACTAGGAGAAAGACTAGGTGTTTAAACGATGCTATTGTCCATAATATAGTTTATACCTTATTTACATAATTTTCTAAACATCCCAAAAATAATCATTTTATAATTTCTTAACTTGAAACAAAACTTAATCTTGCATTTCTTGCTCCATATGGATATGATCTTGAAACTTTTAAATATTTTGTTGCATTGATTGGTTCTTACACTTGAGAACTGCATAATAGTTAGATAGCATCAGAATCGTGCAGTGACTTGATTCTGATTTTAAAAAATAGACAATTGATTTTTATTTCATAATTGTAGTTCGAACCAAACTGAACCAGTTTATATATATATATATACATATATTGTGTATATGTATAAGTTAAGCCCTTCCTTACTTTACTATTTTGCTTGTTGTTTTTGCGTCGTGTTATTATTGTTAATATTTGTTTCATGAGATAACATTAATTTTTGGATTTTAATTTGTGGCGGTTATGCTTAGTTTTTTTCTGGAGTTGAATGCTAAGTCATGTTATTTTAAAACGAGGATGGTTTTGAGTTTAAATGTTAGGTTTAAAATTTAGGATGTTCGGCTTTGGAATTTACATGTTAAAACTTGAATATTATGTTATGTTTATGCTATAGAATTGTTATGTTGTCACCCTCAAAACTAGAATGATATTCTTCTCCCACATAAATCTAAAAATTAACTCAAAGTAATACAGATAAATTTTGAAACGGCATATAAAAACCAAATCAACTAAAAAAAAAAATAATAAAATATGGGCATAAATAGAAAGGACAATTTAATAATTTTTTTAATAAATACAAAAATAAAGTTTTTAAGTTGTAGTTGGATAAGGATATAGAGAGAGATTTGAAGAAGAAAATTAATATAAAAAAAAAAAGATTAAATCTAAACTATTGAATTTAATTTATTATTTTCTTTTTTTTCTACTAATATATAGCTCCAACAGAACCTTAAAAAAAATATAGAAAATTGTGAAAATCATTTTTTCAAATGTGGTAAGCCTCCTCCTTTGCCTTTATAAAGGCCCTCTCTCCCTCCACATTCACACACCTCCTATCCCAATCTCTCTTCTAAATTTAAAAAAACTAGAGAGAGAACGAAAATGGGTTTGCCCAAATCCTTCTTCTCCATGTTCCTCCTCTTCTTCTCCACACTTCTTATACTCTCACTGGCCTTCGATGCAAAGAGAACAAACGACGAAGTCAAGGCCATGTACGAGTCGTGGCTCATCAAGTATGGCAAATCGTACAACTCACTGGGCGAGAGGGATAGGAGATTTGAGATTTTCAAGGAAACTTTGAGGTTCATCGACGAGCACAATGCAGACACAAGCCATAGTTACAAGTTGGGCCTGAATCAATTTGCAGACCTGACGGATGAGGAGTTTCGGTCCAGGCACTTGGGATTTATAAGCGGTTCGAATAACACGAAGGTGAGCAACCGGTACGAGCCCCGAGTCGGCCAGGTATTGCCGAATTATGTTGATTGGAGGTCGGTAGGTGCCGTTGTTGACGTAAAAAATCAGGGTCAATGTGGTATGTCTATTACACTCTCTTCTTCTATCATGTCCGTGATGTCCGTGTTGTAACTTATGTCCTGTTTGGCATTGATTTTTTAGTTCTTTTGGTTGTTTTTAGTTTCTATTTTTTTTTTAAATTTAAATAAAATCTTGACATTTTAAAATATTTCTCGTCACGAGGAATTGAATAAGTCAAAATTCTTATTAAAAGGTAAAAAAAATTATCAAAAAAAATAAAATAAAACTCAAAAACCAAAATAGTTAAAAGAATTAATAAAAAAAAAAAAAAACTAAGTCAAACTGGAGCCTTACTCTAATGTGTATGTTTTTAAATAATAATTCAACGTGCATTATTCATTGGAATGAAGGGAGTTGTTGGGCTTTTTCGGCCATTGCTGCGGTGGAAGGGATTAACAAGATAGTGACCGGAGACTTGATCTCACTATCAGAACAAGAGCTCGTGGACTGTGGTAGGACACAAAGCACCAGAGGCTGCAACGGCGGTTACATGACCGATGGATTTCAGTTCATCATCAACAACGGTGGAATTAACACCGGGGCAAATTACCCCTACACGGCTCAAGAAGGTCAATGTAACCAAGACTTAGTAAGTACTCAGTACTTCATCATATGGTAAAGGAAAATAAAAGCAAGAATAAATTTACATTATTCTTTTTTTGGTGATTTTTGTTTGTGCAGCAAAATGAAAAGTATGTTACAATTGATTCTTACGAAAATGTTCCTTATAACAACGAGTGGGCATTGCAAACAGCAGCGGCATACCAACCTGTGAGTGTTGCTCTTGAATCTGCTGGCTACGGATTCAAATATTATACCTCGGTAAGATTCCTTTACCTTTACGAATATATAAATGGCTGACAAGAACAATTGGGTGGATTGGGTGTTTTTTAGGGTGGAAATATGGAAGACTTTTGGACTTCTGTTTTTAGGGTTTCAAGCATATGGTTGCTAACTAGTTGGCATCTTCCCTATTATGTAGCTTTTTTATATAGTAGATTTTCTTTTTTCTTTTTTGCTGATATTTGTGAAGTTGATGGGTAGGTTGAGTTTTTTTAAGAGCAACATTAGGAGAGCTCGTGTACTCTCTAAAACTCTCCCACGTAAAAATACATTATTATTAGCATACGCCCTACGTTTTCCTTGGCCATACGTGTGTTCTCCCTCATCCTATATCTAACAGATAATTATCAGGTTTAAGCCCTGGGATAGTCTCAAGTGATTGTGAGAAATGGGAGATTTGAGTTCCACCCATGATGTTTGAGTTCTCCATTTCACGTTTGGGGATCATAGGCCATGGTCAATTAGCAAACCCCAAGTGGTTGCAAGCTAGTTGAATAAATGGTCTGCATCTTTAGCAAATCACAATATTACATGTGACTTAGAGATGACTACCCACCTGTCTAACCAATTGTGATATATACTCATGTTATTCTAAAGAATAGTTTCTTTTGCGATGCTAATATGATCAAAAATTGAAAATCCCACCATCAACAAAATGACTAGTTTGATGATACTCACCTCACCATATTATTTTGAGATGACTAAATTTTATTATAATTAATCAGCATTTAAATTGTGATACAAGTAACCGTACAAGTATCGGTGATACAACCTCGCATCAACCGACAATTTAAACCTTGCTATACATCTTTTGAAAATTTTCAAACACAAAGAGGAGTGATGCGGACAAGTTATTGGAAGATAGGGGAAATATATACTTGAGAAATGTAATCCTATTTGGTTTTCGAATTCTATCTTCAGGGCATATTCACCGGACCATGTGGAACAGCAACAGACCACGCTGTTACTATTGTTGGATATGGCACAATGGGAGGTATCGACTATTGGATAGTGAAGAACTCGTGGGGCACGACATGGGGAGAGGGAGGCTACATGAGGATCCAGCGTAATGTCGGAGGTGCTGGACGATGTGGAATTGCAAAGATGCCATCTTACCCCGTAAAGTATTACAATCAAAATCACCCCAAACCCTACTCATCTCTGGTAAATCCTTCCACCTTCTCAATGGTAAAATACATACTTCCTTATCTCTCTTTGAAATTGTTTTTGTTTTTTTTGCTTTCTTTTTTGTGTTCTCAGATAAAAAGAAAAAGCAAAAGGATAGAGAATGCATATCTTTTGAAAAATGAAAAATTTGAAAACCGTAACAATTCCAGAAAGATTAAGATTGAGTTTTAATTTGTTTACATTCTTCGATGCAACAGATCAAGGAAAATCCATTGGGAGTGAATGATGGACAGATAAGCAGCGCTTAGGAAAGCTTTCAATGGGATGAGGAAAGCAGAGAGAGGATGTACATCATAATAGTGCATCCGAACAATAAAAGACCTTTGCTTCCAATTATGGAATTTATGTATTGAATAAAGGTAGTTTTGGGGGATTTGTTTGTCCTCCTAATACTGCCTCTACTTTTTACGTGATAATAATAAAACTAGTGTGTTTTTAATTCCTTCAAATTACCTTTTTACCTATAATACTAATTTGAACAATTGAACTCCCATAATTTTAAATTAATTTTAATGTAGTCATCCGTCAATATCCGTTAGCAATTTAGACAAGAAGAAAGCATGTAAAAACTCACATGGCAATTTTTAGGGACTAAAGTCAAACTTTGAACAAATTACAAGGACCAATGATTCAAGTGCTTAGTTTCCATTCAAAATTTAAACGAGTATTGACAGATAGACTATATTTAAACCAGATTAAAATATTAAGGTTCGAATTGTTTAAATTAAAAATAGAACAACTAGAGTAAAACTTTAGTCAAACTACCGGGTTGGGTCATTGATCCAAATTATGAGATGACAATAATTACCTCTTTTTCACATTAAATTCCTACAACAAATACAAGGCCAAAATTGCTGCGACTTTTGTCGCGAAAATGTGCCATAACTTTTTTCCTTTTTTTCGGTTACGATCCGCCACAACCCACAATGTTAGGGTTTTTTGCTTTTTGTTTAATTAGGGGCACTGTTAGGTTCTGTTCAGTTGCCAAAAAACTTGTGAAACTCTTATCGTTAATTTTGATTAGCTTTCTCTCAAAACTTTTTCCAGAAAAAATATAAAATTTTGGAGGAATCTTTATTTTTCAATCACTTCTCTCCACAATAGATCATATTTGAGTTTTCTTAAAAAAAATTATAAATCTAAATATTTACAAAAACGTGTGTAAATCTAAAATTTTTATATGATTTTTGCTTTTCATGTATTAATACTTATATATATAAATATGTAAAATAAATATGCACATATAGATTCAATGTACTTTTTGAATGAATAAAAAAAATATTTTTTTATGAATAGAAAGTTAAATATATTTTTTATATAAATCAAATATAAAGGTAAAAAATATTATATTTTTATATAGAAGTTATGTGTATAATACATATTCAAGTAAAAACTATTCCACATCTCTTATTTTTATGGTAAGCAAACAATTAAATGACCACATCCATAAAAATAAGTTTCATTTTCCTTTACTTCACTTCAATTCACTTTTAGTGAGAACAATTTTTCAATAAAAAATGGAGCTTCAGTTTCTAATTTTTATTACTAATGTCTAATTTATAAAGCTGGTAACTCTCTTTTTATTCTTTACTTGAGTGAATTTATTTTTATTTTTACATGAATGTTTAATTTCGTGTTTTCTAGATTTTTGCTTTGTTAATGAATCTCATGCATCCACCCGGTTAAATACACTTTTAGACTGTCAAAAATAATTTTATTATTTTACTTTAAGTTAAATACACTTTTACCAAAAAAGATTTATGATGGAACTTTTTATGCGAAAAAAATTAAATCTGAACTTGTAAATTTATTTATTTTTACTAAATCTTTAATTCAAACACAACCTTAAAAAAAATAAAGAACATTGTGAAAATCATTTTCCCAAAATAGAATACGGATTCGAATGGCCAATGAAGCTGCATGAAGTATTACTCAATATGGTAAGCCGACTCCTTTGCCTTTATAGAGGCAACTCCCTGCCTCCCCCTTCACGCATCTCCAATCCCTCTCTTCCAAAATTATAAAAGAGAGAGAACAAAAATTGGTTTGCCCAAATCCCTCATCTCAATATCCCTCATTTCTTCTCCACTCTCCTCATGTTCTCATCGGCCTTCAACGCCCCGAAAACTCAGCCCAGAGAACAAACGACAAAGTCATGGCCATGTAGGAGTCGTGGCTCGTCGAGTATGGCAAGGAGAATTTGATATCTTCAAGGAGAATTTGAGGTTCGTCGACAAGCACAACGCGGACTCGAACCGAAGTTACACGGTGGGTCTGAACCAATTCTGTGACCTGGCCGATGAGGAGTACCGGTACACGTACTTGGGCTTTAAAAGCGATTCAAAGCCGAAGGTGAGGTATTAACCGATTCTGTTGGTTTGAGGGTGAAACGGGCTGTCTTGGCGTAAAAAATTAGGGCCACTGTTGTATGTGTGATCCTCTCTTCCTCTCGCCTATTTTATGACATGCCCTATTTGGTTTAGTGTTTTTTTGAGATTTTTTTAGCTTTTTGCTTTCTAGTTTTTCTTTTTATTTTGAGTGAATCTTTTTCACTGTTTAATTAAAATTGTTTTTTTCTAATTTTTCTTGACAAAAAGAGTCTGAAATTGTAAAAAGAAAAAAAATCATCTAATTTAAAAGAAAAAATTCATCAACACATTTGCCCAGCAATGCACAACCATGACACATAATTGCCCAGTCATGGGACAACATTTGCATGCCGATGGCACACATTTGTCCAATAATGGGCAGACATAACAGATATTTGCCCAACAATGGGGCATTATTAGCATGTCGATGGCACACATTTGTCCAGCAATAGGCAATCATGACACATTTTTTCAGCAATGGGGCAACATTGGCATGTCAATGGCACACATTTTCCCAGCAATGGGCAGCCATGACACATATTTGCCAAATCATGAGGCAGCATTGGCATGTCGATGGCACACATTTGCTCAGCAATAGGTAGCCATAGAACACATTGTCCCAGCCATAGGGCAGCATTAGCACACATTTTTGGTGATTTGGGCAACCATGACACACATTTGTCTAGCAATTGGCAGACATGACATGTCGATGGCACACAATTGTCCAGCCATGGCAAGTCGATGACACACAATTGCCCAGCCATGGGACAGCATTCACAAGAGGAATTTGAAATTGTAAAAAAAATTCTTCTTTAATAAAGAACCAGTTGTTAGAAAGTGTCGGGATGATAGGAAAACCAATTTTCATCGTAACAAAAAGAGCCAAAGGAGCATTTTTCTTTCAAAATAAAGCTGAAAAATTTCATACATTCATCTCAAATGAATTGCTTGGGCACATCCACATAACCCCTCAACCTGAAATTATAACCCTTTAAATAAACTCGTAACCTAAACATGTAACACTAAGCTGATATTTGTTAATCTATTAATTTTTATTTTTTTATTTAATTTCTATTTTTTTGTTTAACCGAAAATAAAAACTTATTTATGTTGCTATTTATAATTGTAAATAAGGCAAAATTACTATCACTATATTTTAAAATAGTGAAAATAACAAAATAATATTTTTATTTTGTTTATATTTTTTTTTACATCCACATCTCTCTCATCCAACCCTTCAACGCCACCTCCTCCACTACCACTGCCATCGCCTCCACCACCACCACCATCACCTCCACCGCCGCCGCCGCCACCATCACCTACTCTATGATCTTCGTATCCACCACCACTGTCACTAATTTTTTTTAAAATAGTTTAAAAAAATATGAACTCAAACATATTTTTATTTTTAAATAATTTTAAAAAATATGAACACAAATATATTTTTAGTTTCTGTTTTACAAAACACTAAATAAACATAAAATAAAAATAAAAAAGTAAAAAGTAAAAACGTTACCAAACATCCCCTATGTGATTGAATCTACCTGAAGCCTTATACTGCTGTAGTGTCTGTATCATCAGCTAAAGCTACTTTCTTTCCAATTTACCGCTGAAAAGAAAGAAAAAAAGAAGAGGAAGGAGGCGGCTTGAATCAATTCATAATTATGAAGGGCTGACAACAGCTTAAACGATTTTAAACTAAACTGATCCTCATTGAAAATAAATTAACAAATGTCTTATATACCTGCTTGCCAAACGACATATTTGTATTTGATCATGTGCATTATCTGTCTCTTCATGGTTGAAACAAACAGAATCACCCAATAGAACAATAGAATTGGCCAAAATACAGGAACGTCAAACGCACTGAAGAATGTCAGCACAAAGGCAACACAGAAGGCTTTCATGATGGAAATATGTCCCTTTTAACAAGCTCTATATGTCCCTTTTAAATGACGGAAACCCATCCCATGTAACAAGCTCTATACTAGCAGCAAGAGAACTACAACTTATAACAGA
>BRYE01000011.1:4802582-4817582 GCA_030159115.1 Actinidia arguta var. hypoleuca | reverse complement strand
ATTAAATCGTGTTCTCTATAATTCTCTCTACAATAATACACCTACTATATTTATGAACTCTCACTATGATTTTGTTCTTTATCTTCACAATAATTACTTAATAATGTACAGAAAGATAAAATACACTAAGATGTAAAAACGCCCGCTCTAATTATGTAAGGTTATGTAGATTAAATGTCACTGACACCCCAACCTCCCCCGACACCACCTTAATATTTCCAAATGAAATAACACAGCTTCTAACAGTGTGAGATCAGATGAGTTGGTTGGCTGATACATTTATTATTGTACCTCTGTTGTTTAGAATGTTTGACTTTGTCATTTAATTGTTAAAACTTGAATGTCATTTTATGTTTATGTTATCGCCCTGAACAACATGGGTGATAATGGTGTCTCACATTAATCTAACAATTAACTTAAAATAGTAGAGAGATAAGTTTAGGTACGTCTTGAGGAAATAATTGCAATCCTTAGTTAATGTTTTTAAATTCAATTTTATAAAATAGGTTTTAAAAATTCATTTGGTTGACGATTGAAAACATGCTCTTTATGAATTTCATGGGAAAGAACTCATTTTTAGAAAAAATTAGCCTGGTGTTTTCAAATTTTTAAAAAACTATTTCTATAATATAAGATATTTAAAACGTGTTCTCTATGATGTCCTCTTCTCTATGATAATATATCCTTACTGGGACAGCAAACCCGATCATCATCAAGTACATGGACCGCCATAATTAGTTATTAATAATGTAGAACCACTCTAATCATTTACTCTGTTACTCTGTTAGTACACAACCGTTGGATTCTCACAATTAAAAAAAATTTACAAAACACACACAAAAATTTTTTACTAAATAAATTAACTAAATCTTTTATCTTTAGTGCCTTTTTAGTTTTCATATACGAGCAAAAGATGGCGAAAAAAATGGTCACTAAAGATGACAAAAAAACTCAAATATCAAATTAACTAATTTTTTTTTTTTAAAAGAAAAGCTAAGCCAAACTGGGAATAAATATTTTTAATTGGGTGAATAGGGGTAGTAAAATATTACTTGTACAAATTTAGCAATTAAAAATTGATCGAAGTTATTTCCACTTAATATTTACTCCATATGATAAATAAGAGAAATTCTCAAATATTTACTCCACGTGATAAGTAAGAGAAGTTCCCAAATATTTACTTAGTGCAAATTGATATAAACATATCAATTCCAATTGGACCGAATTAAAATATTAAAAAAATATTAAATCAAAACTCTACATTATAAATAAGGGAAGTTCTCAAATAATTACTTTGTGAAAATTGAGAAAATACCACGTATAATGCAATTGATACTCAACTACTAAGAATTAATCAACTTCTAAAGTGACTAGAGGAATTTTGTGAATATAAGTTCGTCCCAGGGCCATGATTTTATTTGTATATTAGGTAATATATTTAAGGTGGAGCCCAAAACGCTATTTTTCTCTTATCGATAATTTTTTATGTTGTTGTTAATAAAAGAAAATTAAATATTCATAATTTGATGATTGTTTTTATGTAAAAAAATAGATTAACAATTAATGATTATCTTCCATTGGTTGTTGAAATTGTATTGATAACTTCTCACTAGAAAAATATTTCAAGCATAATTCTTGAATATTAGACATTATGAAATACATGTTAAGATGGTGGTTTTATATTTTTATAAGTTTATATATTTAGACTGGAGCCAAAAACACCAAAGAGAAATTAATGTGCATGAACTCCTTATATATATATATAAGGAGTTTAGCTTTTAACAATTAACACAAAATAATAGAGATCAACTTTTGGACGGCGTATAGAATTAAAAGGGTGAGAAAAATTGTAATATTCATTTAATTTTTTTAAATTTAATTTTACAGAGTAATTTTTTAAAACTTATTTGACTGACGATTGAAAACACGCTCTCTATTAAAATGGTACCATTTTTAAATTATTTAAACTTTAATTACTCCTATTCAAAGCGTACTTAAAAAATAATTTCTTGTTACCTTAATTCATTTAAAAATATATAAAAACTTAAAATAAGGGCAATCTAATCTTGAAACAAATGGATAATTTTGTCTGTATATTTATGACCACCCATTAATTTAAACACAAAAGTAGCTTGAGCACGTTTAATTTAAACACAAAACGAATGAGACAGATGATCGAGGTGGGGGCACAAAATGCCGAGAATTGAGTGAGTCCATGTGACTATTGTCCCAACTGTTTTCTTTGATGCCCAGTCTGATCCTATCTAATGGGCTATGGGCACGTAACATCCACATGAAGTCTGATCCAATATCTTTTTCTTTCTTTTTGCTCAGTTTGATTGGACGGAAAATATCGGAAAAAATGCTAGAAAGAGGGGGAAAATATTCATTTGCTGAGGACTAACTCAGTACAAATTAGTCCTCAACAAATAATGCTAATAAGCCATTGGCCTCACTCTTGCGATCCGATTTGATCAACTTTCAAGCTCATATGGATAATAAGCCAGAAGGAAAATAACTTGGATTTTGTAATCATAATCAGATGTTTTTGTGAAATACTATTTTTTTGAAAATAGATGACAAGTATAAATTTGAAGTTGGATTCTTCTAATCTTTAAGATCAGTTTAATGAAATTATATGGCTACAACTATTAAGTTAATTTGAACTTTTTTTTATATATATAAATGAGCTATGATCATAAATTTAAAGAATTAATTAATCAATTGAATCATTGAAGTCAGTTTGTGGTAAGTCCCACGAAACGAAATAGTATGGTGTAGTCCACAGACAAGTCATTTTCTTTTCATTTATATATTTTTTTAATTTTAGATTGTAATTGCAAAGAAAAAGGAAAAAAAAAAAGCTTTACAGATCTAACGGTTTACATTTAACTTTTTCCTCCATAACTTCCTCTCTAAATCTCTAATCCAAATCAATAATTTTTTTTATTAGTAGATTAATAAGTTAGATTATTTCTAGAGCAGTCAATACGTATCTATTAGCTCGAACCCATCTCTTTTTTGAATGCCAAGACCTATAATCACTTAATCTAAGCTCAAGTCTAATTCAAATACAGACTTGCTAACTATATATTATAAAATCAAAAGCTTGAGGAAGGGTAAACTTAAAAATTAGCCGTGTAACATATGAGACTTATCCCATATGTTGGAGTGTTAGATTGGTTACTCATATCAGCCAACCACATTATATACATCTCCTCTAGGGGCTACCAATGGTGGAGCGAGAATTTTGGCTTAGAAGGGGCTTTACAAATCTAAGAAATGGATTTGATGAATGCGAAACAAAAATCCAAACCAACTAATTCTAATTAGTGATGTGTATATTTCTTAAATTAATTTATATGTCCACAATTTTCTCTTCAAATTAAAAGATTTGATTCCCAATATTTTAAAGTTATTCTACAATTGAAGTTCATAAATTTCTCCCCTCAAACTCAACCAAAATTGACACAGATATAAGGTGATATTGAAGTTGCAAGTCATAGAATTTTGTTAAAAAAAAAAAAGGGATTAAAAAAAAGATATCATACATTTAGGGCCATGTATGTGTCTTTTGAGGTGCAAAGTGAAAGACATTAAAAATCCATGAGCTAACTGTAATTTCTTGAAAGTTAAGGGGGCATGTAAGAGAATATCCAATTCTTCATAAATCTAAATTTAATAAGAAAAAAAAGTTAAAAATGAGCTTCCATCTTTTCATTAAACTTGAATAAATCAGGAAATAACCAAATGCTTCATATTTTTACTCAAATTCGGTGAAATTAATCTCAAAATGAATAAGAATTGATTGAGTTTTCATTTGTAAAAAACTATTAAAAGAGTTTTTGTGGAGTAAAATGAGAAATTTCTTAAATAAAATTGACAAAACAAAAGAAAGAATAAGAATTCATCAAATCAATCATTTAAGCAAAAAATTTACCCAAAATTGATGACAAAAAAGGATTAGTTTTCACTCTCCTATTTTTTCTAAAAATACACCCTTTTTGTTCTCATACACATAAAATTAAAAAATAGCAATTTAGAAAGTGACTATGAATTACTCAATGAAAGGACAATTTAGTAATAATGCATAATAAAATTTTGCTATAATCTCTGTACAAACCACACAATTCCAACATTATCCTAATCTTCTGATCCGCCAACACGTGTACATTGGTCCAATTCCTATTTAATGGGCATGTTCCCTCTGGCTACATTCACATGGAGCCTGATCCAATGTCCAATATCCACATCAAATCTTATCCAATATCTTCTTCATTTTTTTTTTCGTTTTTGCTAAGTTTGATTGGAATGACAACGTCGAATAAATGCTAGAAAGAGCGGGGAAAAAATCCATTTGTTTAGTATGAAAATGGTAGAAGTAGAAAGGAAGTCAGATGAAACCGTATTATTTGATGTAATTGTTAATGTCAAAAATCGTTCATATTTATGTATAGAAGTCAGATGAAACCGTATTATCTGATGTAATTGTTAATGTCAAAAATCGTTCACTATTATGTATACATAAATATGTGATTGCTAATTTAGACGTGGATGGTTTCTAATTTAGATGTCAAGACTTGTTCTTTATAATGCTCTGACTACAATAACATATGGTACTTTTTCTGTGTCTTGCTCTGTTCAATAATTATTTAATCATGTACAAAAAGACAAAGCACGCGTAGGATGCTAAATCGACTACTTTAATCATTTAAGGTAAATTTCACTAACACACCCATTCTGATAATGAAATAACACTCCTTACCTTATAAGATCGCATGGGTTGCTCGGCAATTACACTTACTATTTAACATCTATTGAATTGGTCTAACTACTTTTTTCTTTCTTTCTCTCGATTACATTTCGCCACAAACAACAAGCTTAAACGTTGTGTTATTATTTATTTTTATCATTTTTATTTAACATCTCATGTATGACATGCAACCTAATACAATAAGTTTGACAAATGAATTAATTATATTTAAGGGTGATGAGTTATGCCTGCTAAATTAAAATGGTAAATGAAGATGGTGAGGATAACATTTTTTAAAATGACTTGAGTTCTCTGTAGTCCCTTAAATGGGTTGGTTGGCTGATACATTTTACTATTGTATCTCTACTAAGTTAAAATAATAGAGAGATAAATTTAGGGACGTGGTGAGGAAACCGAAAGAGGTTGCTCAGTGAATTGAGAGAGGCCATGTTACTATTGTCCCAACTGGTTTTTTTTTTTTTTTTTTTTATGCCCAGTTCCTATCTAATGGGCCATGTTAAAAAATTTGTTTAGTTGATTCAAAACTTATTTTCAACTAAGCATTTTTTTTTTAAGATTTTTTCTGTATATTCAAGAACACCCCCACCATTTTGTTTGTAATTTTTTAAGATTTTTTTTTATGAAAATCATATGTACTGCGAGCCTCAAGAAACGAATGAGACAGACGATCGAGGTGGGGGCACAAAATGCCGAAATAGGTCGCTGTATACGGAGATCGGACCAGTGAATTAAGGGAAAATATTAGGGTTACAACATTTTTTGTACAATATATTTACAAAAAATACAAAATGACATCGTTTTAATCAAATAAATACAAAACGACGTCGTTTCATTTAAAGAAAAAACACAGAAGGATAAATAGAACGACGTCGTTTTGTATTTATTCAATCAAACGACGTCGTTTCGCATTTGTTATAAACATATTGTACAAAAAATATTGTAACCCTAGCATTTTCTGTGAATTAAGAGAGGCCATGTGGCTGTTGTCCCAACTGTTTTCTTTAATGCCCAGTTCCTATCTAATGGACTATGGGCCCGTAACATCCACATGAAATCTTATCCAATATCTTTTTCATTTTTTTTTTTTTTGGCTAAGTTTGATTGGAATGACAATGTCGAATAAATGCTAGAAAGAGAGCGAAAAAAATCCATTTGTTTAGTATGAAAATGGTAGAAGTAGAAAGGAAGTCAAGTGATACCGTATTATCTGAATGTAATTGTTAATGTCATAAATCGTTCACTATTATGTATGTATAAATATGTAGTCGAGGTTTATTATATCTATATTGTTATTTATTATTAAATAGTAATATCACATGTCACCAATTACATAGACACGTAGAATTTATCATGGGCTCACTCTCTTGATTCGATTTATTCAGCTTTCAAGCTCATATGCCTAGACAAACTAGGGGGAAAAGATCTATTGAGTTTTATAATTATAGTCACATGTTTTTGTGAAATACTATTAAAAATTAGATGACAAGTATAAGTTTGAAGTTGGAATCTTATATTAAAAAGAGAAAATGGTCTACACACATGCATACATATAGTGTGTATGTGTAAGTTAAACCCTTCCTAACTCTATTATTTTACTTGTTGTTTTATGTTGAGTTATCATTACTCATTGTTTGATGTTATATGCATATTTTGGGTTTTTAACTTGTGGTTGCTATGGGTAGTTTCTTCTAGAGTTGGGCGTTGTAATGTTATTTTAAGACGTGGATGGTTTCGAATTTATATGTCAGGCTAAAAATTTAGGATGTTTAGCTTTAACATTTAGTTCCTCCATCCCATATTGAAGTTCCATTATTTCATCTTAGAATGTTTCATGATGTATGTCTAATTCAAAAAATTAATAAATAAATATGCGACTTTTAACTACTTTTTCTTTTATATATTATTTAAGTAATATCCAAATAAAACAAAAATACGAATGTAATGATTCAGGTAATGATTGTATTTTCTTAAAAAGTTAAATTTCTCAAAAATGAACTTCAATATGGGTTTATGGAGAGAATAATTCTAAAACTTGAATGTTATGTTTATGGTATAGGATGTTTATGTTATCATCCTCAACAACCAGAGTGATATTTTTGTCCCACGTAAAAATAACAATTAACTCAAAATAATAGTGAGTTTTGGTACGACTTATAGAATTAAAAAGGTGAAAAAAATTGCAATATTTAGTTAATATTTTTAAATTCAACTTTACATACTAGTTTTTCAAAATTTATTGGGTGATGATTGAAAGCATGCTCTCTATGAACTTCTTGGGAAAAAAGCTATTTTTTACCATCAATGAAAAAGATTTTTTCAAATTCTCGAAAACTATTTCCACTAAGGCTACGTTTGGATTAAGGATTTTTTGAGAGAAAAAATACAGAAAATCCAATGGTTTTTAACAGTAGGATCCCCCAATTGTTCCACTTCTTTTTTTCTTATTTTTTTCACTAAATTTTTTGATCCAAATACACCCTAAAAGATAAATAATATATGGTAATTAAAACGTGTTCTTTATAATGCTCTCACTACAATAATATATGGTACTTTTTCTGTGTCTTGCTCTTTTCAATAATTATTTAATCATGTACAAAAAGACAAAGCACACGTAGGATGCTAAAGCGACTACTTTAATCATTTAAGGTAAATTCCACTAACACACCCATTCTGATAAAGAAATAACACTCCTTACCTTATGAGAGATCACATGGGTTGGTCGGCAATTACATTTACTATTATAGCCCTCTTTATTTAATAGGATATTTGGCATTGGCAACTATTTTTTTCTTTCTTTCTTCCGGTTACATTTCGCCACAAACAACAAGCTTAAACGTTATGTTATTATTTATTTTTATCATTTTTATTTAACATCTCATGTATGACACGTAATCGCTACTAATACAATAAGTTTGACAAATGAATTAATTATATTTAAGGGTGATGAGTTATGCATGCTAAATTAAAATGGTAAATGAAGATGGTGAGGATAACATTTTTTAAAATGACTTGGGTTCTTTGTACATATAGTCCCTTAAATGGACTGTACCGGTGCAATTCAAGCAATTTGGGCTTCGTTTTGGATCAATTTTGATGATCGAATAGTGAGCATAGCATTTTTTTAAAAGAACTTGGCTTATATGCAGTCTCTCAAATGGATTGCAACAGTGCAGTCAAAGCATTTTGTCTTCGTTTTAGTGATCTAAACCATTCAGCCACTGTCATAAAGATTAGTGTTGTAAAAAATCACGTTGATTGAGTATAATTCACTATTCGTTTAGTATTATGTTATAACTTAATAAATGAGTGTGATACATAATATTATACTTATTTATTTTGATATAAATTAATATTGATTGATTATTAATTTTTAATAGTTACTCTTCGATGAAGTCAACAATATGAACAATTTAGATCAATAACATAGACTTAAATTAAAATCTAAAATACTTGAATTGTACTGATTGCAGATTATGCATAAAAGTCAAGTATTTTGAATAAAAAAATGCTTTGCCTTTTTTTTTTTTTTTTTTTTTTAAGAAACTTTGGATTTAAAATATCATTTTTTGTTGGGTTTGTTCGTGATCAGAAATTGCTTACATAACATGTTGGTGCCTTGGGACGAGCGAATCTACGTCCCGACCACTAATATGTGATGCACGTTTTTCTTTCGTACCGAAAGGTTAATTACTTTCATTCATGGTTTTTACTTTCACTCTCAGTTTCTATTAATAAGATCTAATTTATGAATATCTTCTCTTTTCTAGTAATTAATTAACAAAAAGTAAGATATAATTCTAATTACACTTTATAAATTATTTTATACTTATATGAGTTGCGAGCTTATATCCAAGTGATAGTGTATTGCACACATTTTGTCTTTCACACTCATATAGAGCTAAATCTATTGAATTGGTCTAATGACTATGTCTTATTCCAACATTAGTATGGTTTAACTTTTTCTCTCTTTTTAAATAGTTTCAATGCTTATTTTAGATTGATTAATAGTAAATCCTAATATCAAAACTTTGAGTTGTAGATAATTTTGATTATTTGTCAGTAAGTCCAATTGGTACAAACAATGCTTAAATCTCTTGTACTCTAGGTGTTAGAAATATTGTATAAAGCCATTATCAATCCCATAAATACATCTTTAAATAGAAAATATATTTTTCTTGCAAAATCTTTCAACCAATATCATCATGCCTTGCGATTTGGTTGAGTTACATAAAGACAGAAAAAGTTAAAACATCTAAACTAGGAGAAAGACTAGGTGTTTAAACGATGCTATTGTCCATAATATAGTTTATACCTTATTTACATAATTTTCTAAACATCCCAAAAATAATCATTTTATAATTTCTTAACTTGAAACAAAACTTAATCTTGCATTTCTTGCTCCATATGGATATGATCTTGAAACTTTTAAATATTTTGTTGCATTGATTGGTTCTTACACTTGAGAACTGCATAATAGTTAGATAGCATCAGAATCGTGCAGTGACTTGATTCTGATTTTAAAAAATAGACAATTGATTTTTATTTCATAATTGTAGTTCGAACCAAACTGAACCAGTTTATATATATATATATACATATATTGTGTATATGTATAAGTTAAGCCCTTCCTTACTTTACTATTTTGCTTGTTGTTTTTGCGTCGTGTTATTATTGTTAATATTTGTTTCATGAGATAACATTAATTTTTGGATTTTAATTTGTGGCGGTTATGCTTAGTTTTTTTCTGGAGTTGAATGCTAAGTCATGTTATTTTAAAACGAGGATGGTTTTGAGTTTAAATGTTAGGTTTAAAATTTAGGATGTTCGGCTTTGGAATTTACATGTTAAAACTTGAATATTATGTTATGTTTATGCTATAGAATTGTTATGTTGTCACCCTCAAAACTAGAATGATATTCTTCTCCCACATAAATCTAAAAATTAACTCAAAGTAATACAGATAAATTTTGAAACGGCATATAAAAACCAAATCAACTAAAAAAAAAAATAATAAAATATGGGCATAAATAGAAAGGACAATTTAATAATTTTTTTAATAAATACAAAAATAAAGTTTTTAAGTTGTAGTTGGATAAGGATATAGAGAGAGATTTGAAGAAGAAAATTAATATAAAAAAAAAAAGATTAAATCTAAACTATTGAATTTAATTTATTATTTTCTTTTTTTTCTACTAATATATAGCTCCAACAGAACCTTAAAAAAAATATAGAAAATTGTGAAAATCATTTTTTCAAATGTGGTAAGCCTCCTCCTTTGCCTTTATAAAGGCCCTCTCTCCCTCCACATTCACACACCTCCTATCCCAATCTCTCTTCTAAATTTAAAAAAACTAGAGAGAGAACGAAAATGGGTTTGCCCAAATCCTTCTTCTCCATGTTCCTCCTCTTCTTCTCCACACTTCTTATACTCTCACTGGCCTTCGATGCAAAGAGAACAAACGACGAAGTCAAGGCCATGTACGAGTCGTGGCTCATCAAGTATGGCAAATCGTACAACTCACTGGGCGAGAGGGATAGGAGATTTGAGATTTTCAAGGAAACTTTGAGGTTCATCGACGAGCACAATGCAGACACAAGCCATAGTTACAAGTTGGGCCTGAATCAATTTGCAGACCTGACGGATGAGGAGTTTCGGTCCAGGCACTTGGGATTTATAAGCGGTTCGAATAACACGAAGGTGAGCAACCGGTACGAGCCCCGAGTCGGCCAGGTATTGCCGAATTATGTTGATTGGAGGTCGGTAGGTGCCGTTGTTGACGTAAAAAATCAGGGTCAATGTGGTATGTCTATTACACTCTCTTCTTCTATCATGTCCGTGATGTCCGTGTTGTAACTTATGTCCTGTTTGGCATTGATTTTTTAGTTCTTTTGGTTGTTTTTAGTTTCTATTTTTTTTTTAAATTTAAATAAAATCTTGACATTTTAAAATATTTCTCGTCACGAGGAATTGAATAAGTCAAAATTCTTATTAAAAGGTAAAAAAAATTATCAAAAAAAATAAAATAAAACTCAAAAACCAAAATAGTTAAAAGAATTAATAAAAAAAAAAAAAAACTAAGTCAAACTGGAGCCTTACTCTAATGTGTATGTTTTTAAATAATAATTCAACGTGCATTATTCATTGGAATGAAGGGAGTTGTTGGGCTTTTTCGGCCATTGCTGCGGTGGAAGGGATTAACAAGATAGTGACCGGAGACTTGATCTCACTATCAGAACAAGAGCTCGTGGACTGTGGTAGGACACAAAGCACCAGAGGCTGCAACGGCGGTTACATGACCGATGGATTTCAGTTCATCATCAACAACGGTGGAATTAACACCGGGGCAAATTACCCCTACACGGCTCAAGAAGGTCAATGTAACCAAGACTTAGTAAGTACTCAGTACTTCATCATATGGTAAAGGAAAATAAAAGCAAGAATAAATTTACATTATTCTTTTTTTGGTGATTTTTGTTTGTGCAGCAAAATGAAAAGTATGTTACAATTGATTCTTACGAAAATGTTCCTTATAACAACGAGTGGGCATTGCAAACAGCAGCGGCATACCAACCTGTGAGTGTTGCTCTTGAATCTGCTGGCTACGGATTCAAATATTATACCTCGGTAAGATTCCTTTACCTTTACGAATATATAAATGGCTGACAAGAACAATTGGGTGGATTGGGTGTTTTTTAGGGTGGAAATATGGAAGACTTTTGGACTTCTGTTTTTAGGGTTTCAAGCATATGGTTGCTAACTAGTTGGCATCTTCCCTATTATGTAGCTTTTTTATATAGTAGATTTTCTTTTTTCTTTTTTGCTGATATTTGTGAAGTTGATGGGTAGGTTGAGTTTTTTTAAGAGCAACATTAGGAGAGCTCGTGTACTCTCTAAAACTCTCCCACGTAAAAATACATTATTATTAGCATACGCCCTACGTTTTCCTTGGCCATACGTGTGTTCTCCCTCATCCTATATCTAACAGATAATTATCAGGTTTAAGCCCTGGGATAGTCTCAAGTGATTGTGAGAAATGGGAGATTTGAGTTCCACCCATGATGTTTGAGTTCTCCATTTCACGTTTGGGGATCATAGGCCATGGTCAATTAGCAAACCCCAAGTGGTTGCAAGCTAGTTGAATAAATGGTCTGCATCTTTAGCAAATCACAATATTACATGTGACTTAGAGATGACTACCCACCTGTCTAACCAATTGTGATATATACTCATGTTATT
Source organism: Actinidia arguta var. hypoleuca (assembly GCA_030159115.1). Taxonomy (NCBI): domain Eukaryota; kingdom Viridiplantae; phylum Streptophyta; class Magnoliopsida; order Ericales; family Actinidiaceae; genus Actinidia; species Actinidia arguta. The sequence goes on along the minus strand of BRYE01000011.1, from coordinate 4,805,571 downwards.
CTAAAGAATAGTTTCTTTTGCGATGCTAATATGATCAAAAATTGAAAATCCCACCATCAACAAAATGACTAGTTTGATGATACTCACCTCACCATATTATTTTGAGATGACTAAATTTTATTATAATTAATCAGCATTTAAATTGTGATACAAGTAACCGTACAAGTATCGGTGATACAACCTCGCATCAACCGACAATTTAAACCTTGCTATACATCTTTTGAAAATTTTCAAACACAAAGAGGAGTGATGCGGACAAGTTATTGGAAGATAGGGGAAATATATACTTGAGAAATGTAATCCTATTTGGTTTTCGAATTCTATCTTCAGGGCATATTCACCGGACCATGTGGAACAGCAACAGACCACGCTGTTACTATTGTTGGATATGGCACAATGGGAGGTATCGACTATTGGATAGTGAAGAACTCGTGGGGCACGACATGGGGAGAGGGAGGCTACATGAGGATCCAGCGTAATGTCGGAGGTGCTGGACGATGTGGAATTGCAAAGATGCCATCTTACCCCGTAAAGTATTACAATCAAAATCACCCCAAACCCTACTCATCTCTGGTAAATCCTTCCACCTTCTCAATGGTAAAATACATACTTCCTTATCTCTCTTTGAAATTGTTTTTGTTTTTTTTGCTTTCTTTTTTGTGTTCTCAGATAAAAAGAAAAAGCAAAAGGATAGAGAATGCATATCTTTTGAAAAATGAAAAATTTGAAAACCGTAACAATTCCAGAAAGATTAAGATTGAGTTTTAATTTGTTTACATTCTTCGATGCAACAGATCAAGGAAAATCCATTGGGAGTGAATGATGGACAGATAAGCAGCGCTTAGGAAAGCTTTCAATGGGATGAGGAAAGCAGAGAGAGGATGTACATCATAATAGTGCATCCGAACAATAAAAGACCTTTGCTTCCAATTATGGAATTTATGTATTGAATAAAGGTAGTTTTGGGGGATTTGTTTGTCCTCCTAATACTGCCTCTACTTTTTACGTGATAATAATAAAACTAGTGTGTTTTTAATTCCTTCAAATTACCTTTTTACCTATAATACTAATTTGAACAATTGAACTCCCATAATTTTAAATTAATTTTAATGTAGTCATCCGTCAATATCCGTTAGCAATTTAGACAAGAAGAAAGCATGTAAAAACTCACATGGCAATTTTTAGGGACTAAAGTCAAACTTTGAACAAATTACAAGGACCAATGATTCAAGTGCTTAGTTTCCATTCAAAATTTAAACGAGTATTGACAGATAGACTATATTTAAACCAGATTAAAATATTAAGGTTCGAATTGTTTAAATTAAAAATAAAAAAACTAGAGTAAAACTTTAGTCAAACTACCGGGTTGGGTCATTGATCCAAATTATGAGATGACAATAATTACCTCTTTTCACATTAAATTCCTACAACAAATACAAGGCCAAAATTGCTGCGACTTTTGTCGCGAAAATGTGCCATAACTTTTTTCCTTTTTTTCGGTTACGATCCGCCACAACCCACAATGTTAGGTTTTTTTGCTTTTTGTTTAATTAGGGGCACTGTTAGGTTCTGTTCAGTTGCCAAAAAACTTGTGAAACTCTTATCGTTAATTTTGATTAGCTTTCTCTCAAAACTTTTTCCAGAAAAAATATAAAATTTTGGAGGAATCTTTATTTTTCAATCACTTCTCTCCACAATAGATCATATTTGAGTTTTCTTAAAAAAAATTATAAATCTAAATATTTACACAAACGTGTGTAAATCTAAAATTTTTATATGATTTTTGCTTTTCATGTATTAATACTTATATATATAAATATGTAAAATAAATATGCACATATAGATTCAATGTACTTTTTGAATGAATAAAAAAAATATTTTTTATGAATAGAAAGTTAAATATATTTTTTATATAAATCAAATATAAAGGTAAAAAATATTATATTTTTATATAGGAGTTATGTGTATAATACATATTCAAGTAAAAACTATTCCACATCTCTTATTTTTATGGTAAGCAAACAATTAAATGACCACATCCATAAAAATAAGTTTCATTTTCCTTTACTTCACTTCAATTCACTTTTAGTGAGAACAATTTTTCAATAAAAAATGGAGCTTCAGTTTCTAATTTTTATTACTAATGTCTAATTTATAAAGCTGGGGACTCTCTTTTTATTCTTTACTTGAGTGAATTTATTTTTATTTTTACATGAATTTTTAATTTCGTGTTTTCTAGATTTTTGCTTTGTTAATGAATCTCATGCATCCACGCGGTTAAATACACTTTTAGACTGTCAAAAATAATTTTATTATTTTACTTTAAGTTAAATACACTTTTACCAAAAAAGATTTATGATGGAACTTTTTATGCGAAAAAAATTAAATCTGAACTTGTAAATTTATTTATTTTTACTAAATCTTTAATTCAAACACAACCTTAAAAAAAATAAAGAACATTGTGAAAATCATTTTCCCAAAATAGAATACGGATTCGAATGGCCAATGAAGCTGCATGAAGTATTACTCAATATGGTAAGCCGACTCCTTTGCCTTTATAAAGGCAACTCCCTGCCTCCCCCTTCACGCATCTCCAATCCCTCTCTTCCAAAATTATAAAAGAGAGAGAACAAAAATTGGTTTGCCCAAATCCCTCATCTCAATATCCCTCATTTCTTCTCCACTCTCCTCATGTTCTCATCGGCCTTCAACGCCCCGAAAACTCAGCCCAGAGAACAAACGACAAAGTCATGGCCATGTAGGAGTCGTGGCTCGTCGAGTATGGCAAGGAGAATTTGATATCTTCAAGGAGAATTTGAGGTTCGTCGACAAGCACAACGCGGACTCGAACCGAAGTTACACGGTGGGTCTGAACCAATTCTGTGACCTGGCCGATGAGGAGTACCGGTACACGTACTTGGGCTTTAAAAGCGATTCAAAGCCGAAGGTGAGGTATTAACCGATTCTGTTGGTTTGAGGGTGAAACGGG
>BRYE01000011.1:4775082-4777582 GCA_030159115.1 Actinidia arguta var. hypoleuca | reverse complement strand
AAATTACAATTATTTTGTAATTAGAATTCTGTAAAACAATTTCAAAACAACTGATTCACTATCACAGCCGTTTGTCTCTGTTTCTCTTGGCCTCTCTCCTCTTAGGTTTTTAGTGATCATCTTTGTTTCCATGGTGACAGGGATTCCTGCTGGTTTCAAATTTCATCCCACCGATCAACAACTGATTCATGACTACCTATTCAACAAGATTATCGAGAAGGAGTTGTCATTCGAAGGGTCTCGAGCGTGACGTTTACGAAGCACAAGTACTATTCGAGATATTCCGATCATGGAACAAGAGTGGGGACAATGGATGCTACTTCTTCACCTGATTGAAGAAGAAGGCTGCGAACTATTGCCGAACCATTGGAAACGGCACGTGGAGGTCTCAGTACTCGAGGGTTACCAATGACGGTGAAAGCAACACGATCAAAATAAAGCACAGTTTCGAATATATGAACAGTGGTTCGGTCCAACACAAAAAATGGATCATGATGGAATTTAGTCTTGCTGGCATTTCGTTGGAACATCCCCGATCAGTAAGTAGTTTCTTTGTATGCACGCATATCATGTTGGATTCGGTTTTGAAATGGGTGTAGTCATCTGTGATCTTTATGTTAAGAACAAAACAAATTTACTAGGAAAAAATCAAATTCTGAAAACACAGTGCCATGAACAATGATTATGCCTCCGTCAGATCGATGAACGCCTCAGATTTTTTGAATTTAATACTTCTTATTCTGATTTATGACTATTCATGGATTTATATTGAAATATGTGACAACAAATAACAAAACAGTAGTGCAATTTTAATAACTTTGTATTCTGCAAATCTTTATCTAATAATTGGATTTGCAAATGCTGCAGTCGAAGGACTATGTGATTTGTATGCTCCAGATGGAAGCATGGACAGAAAGAAACGATGCAGTTCAATAGAAATGGAGATGAAGCTCTTACGAATATTCCAAGTGGTTGCTTCAACAATAAAAGAATCAAACTAACTGTGAAACAGGATCATAAAATGGAGAATGACACATCGGCAATGCCCCCTTCTGGGAATTCTTCATATGCAGTGATCAAATCAGCACTTATTCACGGAGAAGCAGGTGTCAAAACCCTAGAATAAATAATGCGAGATCTTCTAACACTAGACTCATCAATGGAGAACGTGGCAAATGTAGTGGTTGCTGATACATTGGCTGATTGGCAACTCTGCTGCCTTTTGGTCATTATGATGTACCGAATTTCATACTTCCGTTTGACAGCATGCCACAACTAATGCGGGCCAAACCCACACCGATAGTAGACGAGGAGGCTGGCTATGCCTCAGGAGCTAATGAGGTCAAAATGCAGTCGAGTATTGCTGATCAATCACCAGTAATGCTGAATTTGCGATTGTGGACTATTTATGATCCTTGGCTAGTGCTCCAGAAGTCATTGCAACTGAAAATGACGTCGGAAACCTAGTGCAGCCAAGTATTGTTGATCAATCACTGCTCTCGAGTAATCCTGACTACGCGGTTTTGGACTATATACATTCTTTGGCTAGTGCACCAGAGGTTACTAGTGCTGAAAGTGACGTTGGAATCCTAGAGCAACCATGTATTCCTGCACCAGAATCGCTTCTTGCCGATAGCCCTGGACATGCTATTTTGAACTCTGTCATTTCATTGGCCACACCAGCGCCGATGGTGGAGCCAAGTATAGTGCAAGACCCATTTCTGAATAAATATTCAGAAGTTACAACAGCTAAAAATGACGTCGAAATCCTAGAGCAACCATGTATTCCTGCATCAGAATCACCACCTCCTGATAGCCCTGGACATGCTGTTTTGAACTCTATCATTTCATTGGCCACACTAGCTTCGACGGCGGAGCCAAGTTTAGTGCAAGACATATTCCTGAATAAATATCCAGAAGTTATAGTAGCTAAAATTGATGTTGAAATCCTAGAGCAACCATGTATTCCTGCACCAAAATCTCTACCTGCTGATTGCCTTGGACATGCTGTTTTGAACTCTTAGCATTTCATTGGCTACACCAGCTCCGATGGTGGAGCCAAGTATAGTGCAAGACCAAATCCTAAATAAATATCCAAAAGTTACAGCGGCTAAAATTGATGTCGGAATCCTAGAGCAAACAACTCTCACAGTGGAGCCATGTTATGAGGTGGTTGATAACAGAATTTGTGTGGAGTCGTTTGTTGAGGATTTGTTAAGCGTGCAACATGACATATGATTGGTTGTTTCGATGAGATTTCTTTAACTTGTAAATTGTAAATATATAAGATCGATTAGGAATTAGCTGGAAAAAATACACAGCGTAAAAGTGGAAGACGTTGTTCTCACCTAGTTATTTTAGTTTATTTTTTGAATTATTGTGATTACACAACTCAACGTTCACATGACTTATTGCAACTATGTATTGTTCATGTTTCCCTGCTAATGCTGGAAGCAGCAACAAGTAGGACGACCTTAGCTAACATGATTGTCACGGTATC
>BRYE01000011.1:4750082-4752582 GCA_030159115.1 Actinidia arguta var. hypoleuca | reverse complement strand
TGGTTAAAAGTCCCATTGAATAATTGCTTTGAGCTCTCATTTGGGCTCAAGTCAAAAGAGTCAAGCTTGCATGTTGGGTTCAGTTGTGTGGGCTTTTGATTAATCGAAAACGGTGGAAAGACAATGATTAGCCGGCAATGTGAGTGTTCTTTATTTCTTGCGTGGTGTTGGTTTTTGGCAAGTTATCAAAATTCAAATAGCCTTGAAAAAAATAAAAGAAACAAAGATATAATTTCCTTGTTTCTAATCAGATTTGGAAATTCTAATTTTCTAAGGTGACATGTAAATAAAAGACGCTCTCATTGTTGCTTATTCTATCATAATTTTTGTACAAAAAATTAACATTGACACAGAAGAGATTGGAGTATTGAATAAAATGAAAGGGTAGCATCCGTCCCGTGGAAATAGGTAACATTTTTTCTTTTAAAGTTAACATACTTTATGCAGGACATTGCAAAAACCTTGTATTTGGATTGATTTGACCGAATCCAGACTAGTTAAAATTCCAAGGTAGAGAGGATTTGGCCTGAAAAATTGGAATATTCTTAAATTTTGACATTTGTGAAAAATGGATTTGCAGTATTTTTTATTAATTTGATTGAAAACTCAATGAAAATTTTAAGATCTTTAAACAAAATATTAAAATATTTTTTTGAAAGAAAATGAATTTTAACATGTTTTCCAGATTTTTTTTTCCCATTATGTAAGAAGATTATAAGAGCTGATAAAAGATAAAAAAGGAGAGGAAATTTTAAATCAGTAAAAAGTGAGACAAACCATATTAGCATTGCAACGGTTTCAGAATTCAAAATAAACTGATTTAGATTTGCTTGGTCATGTGAAATCTACAACTAGTAAAACATAAAAAAGAAGAGAAAGTTTTAAATTAGTAAAGAGTGGGATAAACCATTTTAGCACTGTTTACGATTTCAGAATGCGTTCAAATTCACTTAATCACGTGAAATATACACACTCAAATGAATTTAAAACTTATTTTTCAATTCTGAAAATTTTTCTCAATCTAAATTTCTGGAATAATCGTGTTTCTCATTAATTTTAATAATATTATTTTTTTTGGTATTTACCTTATTTACCCCTAATTTGAAATTCCCTCGAAATAGTTCAACCCCTTGCCTTGCCATCATATTAGCAAACATGTTTTGAGGACCCTTTTCGTACTTGCATCAAATAATGAAAAAGTAATGTGGGCTATGCCATAATTACGGGACAAACATTATCATGGAGGTCAGACTAATTACATAGGTGGGCCCAAAATCCTCACAGCTGGAAGAAAATCGTTTATGGGACCCAAGGATCACGAATCATATGTTTTTAAATATTTTTGTCCGTATTATATAATATGCATAATTCAGGATAAATTACACATTTAAGTAGATTATAGAATTTTTTTTTTCATTTTATGAACAAATTTTTTTATAGAATAATCATAAACGATTTTTTTTTTAAAAAAAATCTAAAAATCCAAATGCATTTTTCCTTATAAACTACTGTTGTGCTGAAAAATCTATTTGGATTCTAGTGTCTCTTTCTTAAAAAAATTACTTTTCTGGAAAAGTAAAAACAGAAGGATTGAAAATTGAATTTTTTTGATAAAAAAAACAAAATATTTCTCAAATACGAAAAAAAAAAATTTCCAAACTGTGTCAAATTTTCCAAACTAGGCCTTATTTTGAATATTGAAACATGAATTTCAATGCATGAATTCATAACTCTCATGAGAGGAGTGAATCTCACCTATTCCATGACTCGAACCAAATGAGATAAGTAATTCGATCTTAAGGATGTGTTTGGATTAAAAAATTAGTGATAAAAAATAAAATAAAAATAGAAAAGATAAAGAATTTAATGGTTTCAAACGGTTGAATTATTTAACTTTTTTATTTTTATTTTTTATTTTCTTCAACTCACCATATTCAGAATCCAAACACAGCGAAAATGAAACTAGAAACTAGTAGATAAGTATAATTTTAAAAATAAATCCTTCTTGCTTAAGGACTAATACAATAAAATTGTACAACTACAACCATGGAACCAATTTGATTTTTCTAGTTATTTTGTTTTTGATGCCTCGGTATCTTACGCAATGACCAACTAATTTGGATGACCAATCACATTGTCTACTAGTGGGGACTTGATAAAATCGTTTGCAAAGCTCCATATAAACTCGCCTAACTCAGGAATTAATAACACTTAGGAGATTTCAAACCTGAAACCTTAGAAGGGAGCAAACCTCTAAGCCCCTAAGTTTAGACATGCCACCCTCTAAGGGAATTTTTCTCATTATTTATACAGAAGGTTTTCCAAAACTTTTCAAAACCAGATCTTAGATTCTAACACTTTAGAATTTATTTGACACAGTTTTTGATTTTGATTCTGAACGAAAAATTACTTTTAAAGTTGTTTAAAAAATGATTCTAAAAATTCACTATTTTGATACTTTCAAACCTGATTTGAAAAATTAATTTTTAATAATTTAAAA
>BRYE01000011.1:4745082-4747582 GCA_030159115.1 Actinidia arguta var. hypoleuca | reverse complement strand
TACACTACTGTTTATTATTTTACAATACAGTTTCTGTTTATCTATAATTATTTTTTTTTTACTTATAAATTTAGCAGTTTACTGAATTTAATTTAACAATAATTTAATTTTTTGAGTGCGAATTTTTAATATTTTGTGATTGGACAGTCTTTTGTATAGCTGAACTTATATTAAAATTATTTATTTAAAAATAAAAGTTAAAAGCCTTTTCAAAATTAACTTTTTTACCGCTTTTCCCGTAAACAGAAGTAAAAATGATATCAAAGCAGCCAAACACTATGATACCAACCAAAACGTGCCTTAACAATAACTACTTATAAGATCCGACAAACATGTATTTCCATAAACACAGCATTAGCCATTAACAATTTAACATTGCTTTGTATTGATTCTTTCTCACCAGCTGCTTTGCTTGCACTAGCTAGTACCATCTTTCTTGTGTCTCCCTCTCTCTCTCTCTCTCCCTCTAGCTTCCGTCCCCCCACCCAAAAGCAAAGGAAAGCAAAGAAGCCCAAGAAAGCAACACATCATAGCAGAAAAACCCTGTTTGTAGATGAAGAGAGAATTAGCAAAAATGGTACTGTAGTCACTACAACTTTAAATTGAAATTGGTTCCAATATAGTTGCCAATTAATATGCTGTACGAAATTGTACGGAAAGTAAGTGTGTGAAGCTAATAACGTTATTTTAAGAAGTTAATTTTAACATCATTGACCCCTAAAAAATGGCCATGTGTGTTTTTGTATCCAAATTGTTATTGGAAATATTGATAATGGAACTAGATTCAAACAAAAGGGTGTCCTAATTTTACTTTGGCCAAACTACAGGGACCAATGGTGAAATTTACCCTAAACATGAAAAAATAAACAGTGTCTTTAGTAAAAGAAGGAGTGCTAACATAACTACCATTCCTAATATCTCCATTAGGGGTGTTCAAGGATCGGGCGGACTGGATTTGCCCCTAATCCGTCATCCACCCGATTGTATTCAGGTTGGAGATCGCAACACTCGAATTCGATCGAATCCGTTGACGAATATGTCCGTTCACAGATTAGCGGGTTGCGGTCAGGTTGATCAGGTTAAATTCAATTTATTTATATTTTTGAAAATCTAGTTCTATATGTGTTAAATTCAATTTCTCTCTTTTGGGAACTCTATCTCTCTCCTCAATACCCCTTCTCCTTCTGAACCCATCAAAAAGAGAGAAAAAGAAGAAAAATCAAACCCAACCCAGAATATAACTACAAGATATCAAAATAGAAGAATTAAATTTAAGATAGAGTGAGAAAGTTATTGGATTAGCGGGTCAGGCGGGTTGGGTTTGGCCAAAATCTGGCAATCGTCCGAAAATATTCGGATTCTCGTTTCTGAAACCCGTATTAGACCGTCTAATTTTTCGAAACCGTCTATTCGGCCACATATTCGGATCAGGCGAGTCGAATTTTTGAACAGCTCTAATCTCCCTGATATGCAACATGACCGTACACTTCTTTTCTTATAACGCACGTAAGCCAGTGAATGCTCAAACTAGGAAGCTTCCTCTCTTATGGTTTATGGAGACTGCGCAGTGCACTAATTACGACGTGAGAGAGAGATTTGGAAACAAAGGCAATGCACGTGATACTCCATGTTGTTCGAGTTAGGGGTGGGGAAGGCTGGTTTAGGTTAAGTTTTAGTAAATTTCACCATTAATTCCTATAGTTTGGCCGAAGCTTCACTTTGATTTCTACAGTTCCAATTTGAATAATTAGGATCTTTTAGTTTCAATAAAAACGCTCGGTCAATATCTTTTAACAAATTGAATAGAGAAAAGACCTGAAAACTCGTATAGCCATTTTTAGGGACCGATGATGATAAAATTAATGGACTAATGATAGAGAAATTACCTTATAGAAATGGTCATATGAGCTTCACGTGTTCACTTTCCGTCCAAATGCTTAACAAATACTGATAGAAGAACTACATTGGAACTAAATCAAAATAATAGGATCTTAATTATTCAAATTAAAACTATAGATTTCAAAATGAAACTTTATTCAAACTACAACGACGAATGGTGAAATTTACCTTCTAATTTAGAGCTGTTCAAAAATTTGACTCATCGCCGAACTCGACCCGACCGATCCGAATTTAAGACCAATAGACGGATTTGAGTTTTTGAACGGTCGGATACAGGTTTCGAATAAAAAAATTCAAATGTATTCGTACAATTCACGGATTATGTCCAAATTCGACCAACCTAACTCGTGAATTCGATATACTCTAACTTTCTCTCTCTCTCTCTCTCTCTATCTTAATAAGGTTGTTCAAATTTTTGTAGTTTTTTTTGGTTATGAGAAATGGGGTTTTGACTTCATTTTTAGATTTGATGTGCTTCAATTCTAACACTTTTTGAGTTTTTGTTGAAAAAATTAAAAAAAAATATTGGTTCAAATTAGAAGAAAATCTGACCAACTCGACCACAACCTGCAAATCCGTGACGGAAGGTTTCGTCAATGGG
>BRYE01000011.1:4722582-4737582 GCA_030159115.1 Actinidia arguta var. hypoleuca | reverse complement strand
TTTATACGTATATTCATCTTTTTAAGATTAAAATCTATTAAGAAGACATTTAGTATGTTTCTATACAAGTCTATGGCATATAGCCTCATAAATCAATCAACCCACTTGATCTTGTTTTAGAATTTAATTAATCTATTGCACCTAAACTCATAATCTTCCTTGCCTATATAAAAATAATCATCCCACTTGATCTTGCTTTGAACTTGTTGGTAGTACTAAAGACACCCACAAGAAGTTTATAATAAAACTACTGATCAATCTTTATTTCTCCACTAACCGTGATCGTCGGCATAACAAACTCTATAATTCAAGTTTGTTCTTTTAAAACAGAATTATTTGTTTTTAAAATTTTTATCGCGACCTGTACGTGTCAGTTTTCCTACCACACGATATGACATTGCAATAAGCCAAAAAAAAAATACATTTTGGAGACAGAAAATCCTAGCCGTTCATCTCCACTCATTTTGACCATATCAAAAGAAGCAATGGCTCATGTGCAATTAGTAATGTTCCTATCAACAAAATTCCATTAAAGCAATGTCACATTCCATACCTGTCCACATTTGTTGTTTTGATTTGCTATGCCTAGCTGTAAGCTGCTAAAACTTCATGAAGAAATTTAAGACAAGAATTGGCCATTGCCCTCAATGTTCAAACTCTTGATTTCTATGTCCCACGAAGCATCAATGCTTCACAACTTGTCTATAAATTGGAGAATTTGTGGAATGGGAAATCTAGAAAATATAATTAAGAGCATACTTCAATTTGCACTATGTGCGGATAATCCCTGACGTTTAAAAATTATCATATATCTTCCTCTAATAGACAGACTAAAGTGTACCTTCAAAATCTGTAATTGAAACAAGTAAATTGACTTTATTAGTCTCATCTTTTCCGTCACTACAATGAGATACAGAAGCATACGTGTGTGTGTGGCGGTGGAAGGATGGAGGAAGAGGTTGGGTGAGTGGGAGCGGTGAGTTCGAGGGATGGTGGTGATGGAGACGTCAAAAGAAAAGATGAAAAGAAAAAACAATAACATTCTATTGAAAGTACCGCACAAAATTTTCAAACCACGAGGAGTTATATGTTGATTCTTAAACGTCAAGTGAATAAACCGTACATAGCCAAAACACGTACAAGGGAGTGCAAAGTGAAAAATTTTCACCTATGATCAAAGGAATAAAGGCTAAAAAGGAAAAGACAGGGTTAAGCAAGCATTAACACCAAAACCACACCAAAAGAAAAAGGAAGAAAAAAGGTTAAAGTTGCGGGTGAATGTTGAAATTGGGAGACGGTATCTTTTGATTTTGTTTGAGATGTCTTTGTTGGCACTTTTGTTTTCTGCTTTTGGTTGATGGGAGAATAGAATTTGGTATAGAATTCAACTCAAAAAGAAAAAGGAGGAGAAAAATAAGACAAAGACAAGACTCGTTGAATTAACGAATGAGAGAGAGAGAGAGAGTTGGTTCCAGTTAACACATTCTCCACTTTTTTTTTGATTAATCACGTAGTATTCAAGGCAGACTTTTGGATTCACCCTGACTAATCTATATGACATGTGACAATTAGTCATTCGTATTACATGATATAAATGTAAATATACGACGCAGCAGCCAGGAATCGAAAGCGAGACATCCAAGTGTTAACTCGCATCTCAAATTCTCGCCCTTTATCACTACACCATATGTCTGAGGACAGAATAAAGTTTCGAATCAAGAACCTAACTCCTGATAATACCAACCCTTATCACTTGGCCAAGCCTTAACTTCACACATTCTCCACTTTTATGGACACTGCTCTGATCTTTTAATTCCAAAGTTCTAGCCCATTGGTCATATATGTCCCTTTGACCGACTGGACATTAATGTTTTCTATTTATTTTTTGAGTAATTTTAGGGATTTGAGCATTAATGTCCACACCAAAGAGAAAAAAGAAATAATGTCCCTAAGCTTTAAAAATAGATTTAAGCCCAGTTTGGATGTTTGTTTGTTTTTTGAAATTTTTTAACTATTTTAGTTTTTGATATTTTTCGTCTTTTAGTAAACTTTTTCAACGTTAGATTAAAAATTTTATATTTTTTCGGTTCTTTTTGATTTGAAGAATCTGAGAGTGTAAATCCTTTGTTCAAATTTAAAAAAAAATCATTAAAGACAAAAAAATTAACAAATTTGTCAATTATAAATAATTTTATTTTTGTCTTTAATATTTTTTTTTTAAAATTACATAAAAATCTTTATATTTTAAATCCCCTCTTGTCAAAAGGAACCGGATCATATCATTTTTTCTTAAAATTAATAATTTTTTTACAAATATTGGTAATTCTATAAAATTGGGCAATTAATTCATAAAATCGTGTATAATTATGATCCGGTGAACTAATCGAATTGATTGAGCAAATTCATTGACAAAAAACCATTATTTTATCAACCACCACTTATTCTATACATATCTTAGGGACTTAAATAACAACCACCCCACCAAATCTTGAGCCCCCCCAGAACTCAATAGCAGAAAGTCTCAGTTTGTGCATTGGACTTGTTAGGGAAATCAGGTTGCTATGATTCTATGACCTAATCAAAAAGTGGATGCATGAAATTATCTATGTGGGTGATTGTGGTAATAGTCAAAATATAGGGTCCCAAGTCTGAACCTTCCCTAATTTCTCACAACTGATAAAAGTAGTGGGACCATGTTGATAATTCAACCAATTAAGTATGTTGGCTAATTCTGATGAATCAAGTCCAATGATCAAATCAAAACCTTAAAACCAATGATCAATATAGGAATAATATTTTAATTTTGAAGAAACGAATATTCATACAAAATATAGAGTTACTATAAAATTAAAGTTTTTTTTTTTTAAAATTTGAGGGTGACAATCGTTTCTAGCTGTTCTCGTTTAGTCTGTCCTTGCTTAAGACATATATTCTCCTTATGATTCCATGGATGTCTTTTAGCTACTAACTCATGAGCCAATTAGCAACTTGGAAGTTGGGGTTGGCAAGATGAACTTGATTTGGGTAAATTAGTTAAATTTGATTGTTGCAAAGCAATGCACTACTTGAAAAAACAAGTGTTTATTGTTTACGTAAGGTAAGGGGGTGTGGTCATAGGCGGAGATACACTAAATATAATTTATTATAAATATAATTTTGATCCCTCATAAAATTAGTAATTTTTTATAAATTTTATAATTTTGATCCTGCTGAACATAAGTTCTGATAATTTTGATCTCGTTGAACATATATTCTGGCAATTTTAACCCCACTGGACAGAAGTTCTGATAATTTTAACTCTACTGAATCTAAATTCTGACTCCGCCCGTGATATGATGTTAATTTAATAAATCTCTTATCAAACCGCATTTCAAATTCTGAGTACTTATTTGAATAAAAATTCAAAGTCTCCAAGTCTAGTGATTGATAAACATTCCATGCGTGATTGGCATAAATTGTCCAAAGATGAGATATGTGCACCATAGGATTAGCATCTCTCTCTCTCTCTCTCTCTCTTTCTCTGTGTGTGTGTGTGTGTGTGTGTGTGTGTGCAGCAGTGAGGTGTCAGCATCCTCAGGCAAATGCCAAACAAAAAATTGAACCATGACAGGTAAAGACAGCCCCCTACATTTAGTTGGTTTTTATGTGTCTATGTTATTTGCTCGTGGAGGTGGGTGGTGGTGGTGGTGGTGGTGGTGGGGAACATTATATAATGGTGAAACTGACCCTATTATATCTGCAAAAGCCCCACATATCAGCACCGTACACACATATGGTCCGATTTTTCAGTGGTTCAAATGCCATGCAAAATCCTAGATTTTAACGCTTCTAGAAGGGCCCCCTAAAAATTGGATAAGAGATGGGCCACAGAGAATTTAATTTTTTTTTTTTTTTGGGGGGGGGAGAGTTTTGACTTTTTATTAGAAAAAAATAAATTTGTAATTATGATTGTAAATTTTAATAACAACAATTGCAAATTTTAATTTTAAATTTTGGGTAAAACTGACTCTTATAAGTATTTTAATAGTTTGATCAAAACAATTAAAAATCTTGTTGAAGTAAAAACTGGTGAGTTACGTTAATTCAAAAGTAAAAATACAAAAAAAGAAGTCTGGACACTAAGTTGTTTCGTTAATTGACAATTCAAAATATACAACAATTTGAGATGGCCACAAAAAAAGCACTATAAAAAAATTCTCAGAATTCAAAATGAACGATTCAAATTCACTTAGTTATGTGAGATTCGCATGCTCAAGTGAATCTAAATCATTAATTTTGAATTCTGAAAACTTTTATTTATCAAGATTCTGAGGCAACAGGATTTCTTAAAAAAAGTGAACAAACAAATCAAAAGGAGAAATTAACAATTTAACAAGGCTAGTGAATTTTGCACTTCTATCTTCTCCAATTGCTTTTTGTTTTGGTCTTTATTAAGGTAAATTTATCGAAATATCAAAAATATGGTAAAAACATTGAGTAAATATGAGTAGGTCGGTAAATTTACTTTTAATAAAGACAAAAACATAAAGACATTGAGATAAAAGGTGATCAAATATAAGATTATTTTGAAATTAACTCGATCAGTGATTTAAACCGTATTTTATAATACACATTGAGAAGATCATTCAAGCACAAAGTTAGATTTATCGAAGATTGATAGGCATATGATCGAAATACTTTTTTCTTAAAAAAATAGACGGTCTATATTGAAAGTATATTTGCTATCTTAACAAAAATATTTTGATTATTTGGCTATCGATATCCGATCATCCTGATTTTTGCCATGGATAATTATCTTAGCAGATTCTACAAAATGAATGGTTTAGATAATCGATGTAAATTGAGATTGAACACATAACTTGCAAACTTTACCATAAAATTTGAATTCCAAATTTTAGAGAAGCTTGATCCAAAATATAAATTGGAGAAAAGGAGAGTGAGAATCTATGGACCCTAACAAACAAACAAATGACACTCGCACGAAGGGAGACAAAGGCAATCAATATTGCGTGGGTGGGTGTATTGTGGTCCTAAACTACAGGGTAGATGGGAAGGACACAGTCCACACAGTGGGACACTAAAATCTATCTAGTGGGGTCATGCCATGGCTATGGGTGGTGAGCTCAGTGTATGGCTAAGGGTCCCCTTTCGTGGGCAGAAAAGAAAGAGACAATACAACCTTTTCGGTGTCACCAAGACCAGGGGGGTGGGTTAGGTTAGCCCATTACCCCAAATCATTAACACTTGGTGCCAAACAACCATCCTTGGATTGGACCTTAGCCTATTGCCCCAAGTTCTTTGCCTAGGTTGACTAACCTATCCCTGCTTTTTTGAAGATCTCAATTGGCCTCAACTTTTTCTTTTTCTTTTTAGGTGGGTGGGTTAATTTTGTCATATCACACTTTTGACCGAGGCCAAATGCCCAATCTAATAAGTGGTATCCGAGCTGAGACTATGAGTTTGAGTCGCTGGAGTATCATGTTGGGAGATGAATTGTTGGCGGTGTCCCTTTTCCTCACATGAACGACTTTTAAGAGTTCATTTATTAAATGAGACGGGCTTGGGAATACTTGTTCAAATATCGATCCATCCCACTCAATTACTAATACATATTTCATTTGTCTCAAATTGTCTGTCCTTTTTGAAAAAATCAAAATTTTAAGGACACAAGAAAATTATACATTTTAAAAACTGTAAGTTCTTAAAATTTGTCTTTCAATAATCTGAAGTAATCTAAAAGTGACAAAGTTGATGTGTCACATCAATTTAAAAATAAGAAGCAAATTAAAATAAAAAATTTATAATATTTTATTGATTGATTTTTTGAAGTGGACAAACATATTAGGACACCCAATTGAGATGGGGATATTATATGAGTTATATGTAATATATACATAAGTTGGGTTTGGAAGGACGTAATAAATTAATACTAAATATCTGTATTTTCACTCATTTATGTTGTCCCATTATTTTATCTATTTTTTATCTAGTAAAAGGGTTTTATATTTTTTATGCACATTCATTAAAAATAGCTAAAAATTAAAAAAATGGCACAACTTTCCTCACTTTTTTTAGGTCTTTCATATAAATAAAATAAATAGGCTACCGGTCGATCCGTACCCAGTCCTTGTTGGATTTCAGTAGGCATGTAAAACTGGGTTTCCTGACCTGGATGGCCTTGCCCATTTACTAAACCACAGGCTAAATAGCCCATTCTGGGAAACCAGTCTCTTATTGGGTGGGCTACTCTGTACCCAAACATGTTCCCCTGTAAGTCCTACTAGGCATTTGAATGAACTAAACTACCATTTAATAAACGGTTCAATCTAATTCATAACTACGATGCAAAAACCTCTCACAACCCAAACCCCAAAAGACACTCAGATCGAAAAACTTCCGGATACACCCGTCGACGGATACCCTAATTTGGTTTGATTTGTTTGTGTATGCTGCTGCATGATTGATTTTGGAGTTTCCATTTGAGAAAATCTTTCAAAGACCATGATGTAAACTCCCAATAAAACGTTATCGGAGCAAACGGGTTTTGTTCGTAAACCCTAATTGTGATATAGAAACGGTTTTATTGAGATGTTTCAATTTTCTTTCTAGTGGAAAATCTAATTTGGCGTATAAGATGTGACAGAGGATTTCTCAAATTTTCAACTAAGAATATTTTACATATTGTGGTTTTGTTCCTATGGCGTGTTTTTTCTGAAGGTGTTGTGCGAAAGTTTCAAACAAAACACGATTTGTTTTTGTTGTAAAAAATTGCATTCTAGTGTATCCCATGTAGAATTGCTAATCGAAATTGAAAACGGTATTCACTTGTTCATTATGTAGTTACATTGGTCACTAAGGTTTTGTAATAGTACTTGGATGAAAAATATATTTCTTTCTTCTTCTTTTTTTTAATGAAGAAATTCATTGTGCTATATTCATTTTGGTTGAGGATCTCTCCATGGTCCAATAGTATAAGGTGCCTTGGGATAACCATGTTTATCACAAGGTTATTGATATGTAATATTGACTCTCTCTTTTTTATTCGAGTTTTAAGATATTCTCATTTGGTAAAAGTGTAAAATTGTATTGGGCAATGGGAGCAAAATTCTTGTTGATATTTGGCTTAACTTCAGCTACCCTTGCGTTGCTGTATAATCAATGTGAGAAAATAAAGAGAAAATTAGAGAACTCGAAAGATAGAGAAACTTGTAACTTGAAAATTCTTTCTCTATATAATGAAAATGCTACCACCCGAGAACGTAGATAAATTTGTTAAATCTCGTAAATATTTATCTCTGTGTGCGAGTGTTTTTAAGTGTTTGTGTGGTTTCTGATTTGTGATTCTGGGCACAATAATCAGTCCACCTCCAATTAATATGTAAAATGTTTCATTGAGAAATTCTCAATATATTTTTAATGGGTTTTCATTTCGCAATGACATATCTTAGGTATGGCAAAGAAGAGTCACTCCGACAAGAACATGAAAATCACCATGGATACATTATTTTGAAGAACTACCAAGTTCGCATAAAATGGCAACTATGAAAACATTTGTCTTTATTGAATTTAAAAGTAATTGAAAAATAGAAAAAAATTCTATTTGATATATTTACTGATTTGATAAATCACATAACCAAATTTGGAAGAAATCCCATAAATATAGCAAAACCTCAACGAATTCAAGATCAAAGGGCAAAATATCTAAAAAAACAAGTATAAATTTTGAAAAATGGACTTTTTGGATTGTTTTGCAATATGTATGATTTAATGGTCATAATTCTCGTGGAATGGATTTTGTGGTAATTCTTCCTTCTTTTTATTATTATTAAGGTAAATTTCATTCACCTCGCTAGAGGTTTCTCACTAATACTATTAACTTCCATGTATTTTCTAAAACAGCATTGACTTCCCTTGTTTTTAAAATCATTATCAAGATTCTTCTGAAGCTAATTTTTTAGCAAAAATGATAAGATGGGCATTTGGGGGGCTTTTATATTTTTATGGCTTAAGAAAGGATTCTTAACAATAGTTTTAAAAGTAAAAAAAATCAGTGATATTTCAGAAATTATAAGAGATGTGAACATAATTTTCAGGAACCTCAGGTGAGGTCAGTTAAATTTATCATTATTATTATTATTATTATTATTATTATTATTATTTGTTTTTGTTTTTTTATTTTTTTTTCACATGTTCTTAGGTTGTATTTAGATGAAGAATTTGGTGAATGAAAAAAATTTTGAAAAGTCAAAATATTCCACAGTTCAAGACAATTAGATCTTTTAACTTTTCTCAATTTTAAAATTTTGTACAAGGCTTCAAGAAGATGAGTATATTTTCTTTAATCAACCACCTGATATATTTTCTCAATTTTAAAATTTTGTACGTGATTCGTTAAAATAATTAGGGTTCACTTCAAATAATAGAACGTGTGTCATTTAAAGCAACAAATTTTATGTACTTCACCATTTCAACTAATTAAAAGACGGATAATATTAAACAAAATTGCATTGTTTAAAACTCTTTAATTTTGGTTAATAAGGAAGATAAAACATTAATGCCATAAGGGAGTTGGTTTAGTTATTCCCATTTAGTCGAGAGATTATTTGTTGCTATTCGAGTAATGCTCTAAACTAATAAATGAATGACACATCTGCACATATTAATCACAACCTAGACAAAAAAAAATTAGACTAATTACTTATGATTAGAGCACTATTAGGATTTACTATAAGAGCACTAAAAAAATTCCTCCATTTAGTCGCCATATGGTTGTAAAACATTAATGCCGAAATTAAGGTTTTGCAACCAAACGGCAGATGAGACATTTTTGCGCGCACATGAGGTAATCTTTATTGACGCTTGAAACAAAACAGATAATTTCTTTCTACTTCGACTCATTTTCCACTGTTGCCACTCCGAGAACTCGCGTCACTGAGCTTTGCGGAGTGGATTGCATCTCTGGCAGTAGCAGTTGCATCAGCCAAGATGCGGGTCTTCATCCTCATGGGTCCAACCAGGCCCAGCCCAAGCCCAAAGCAACCAAAGCCAAAGCTTTGGGTCCATGCCATAAAAGCCCACACACATAAAAAAAATTTAGTAATTTTCATGATGTAAATTGAATTGTGTTATTTATAAAGTATGAAAACCAAAGTTTTTCTTATATTTTGTATTTTTTTATTTTTGTAATATTGGTTTTAGCATTATATAAAACTTGAGTATTGTCTCACTTTACTAGAAAATTAATTAAGCTCTTGCATTTTTTTTAATGTATTTATATAAATAAGGCAACATTATCAAAATTCGCTCTGAACACCATAAACCAAAGGACCGGCCCTGAGTCTAATGGATCACGTCCACCTTCTCTTTGGTGGCTCTTTTCCGTGGTCGGCCGGTGCTCGGTAATCTACCGTCACCTTTATCTCTTTCACCCCTTGCTTCTTTATCTCTTCACTCCCATGAAGGAGCACAGATTATATAGAAAGAGTCTGTCTGATTATATTGATAGTTGATAGTTAGCCTAAAATGTAAATGGTTGACTAACATAATTAAAAATAATGGGTGTAAAGTAAAACTTAGATAAAAGTTTTGGTGCAAAGTGTAATATATATTTAAAAATTAAAAAGAGGAGTGAAAAAAAAAAGTTTAACTTCTATGCATTTGATTAAGATGAAAAGTTTTGTGAAAAAGATGTGAGTTTTTATAGGTACTAAAATTTCTTTAGCATGTAATTAATTTAAATTAAATTGAAAAAAATAGAAATCACTTTCACTAGAAAATAAAATTTACAGTGCTCTTTGCAAGAAAATGAAAACCCTCTTGGGATCCTGTTTGAGGTAAGTTTTTTTTTTGAGTTGTTTTTATTTTCGAGTTTTTTAATAACTTTTTTTTATTATTTTTTTTATTTTTTTCAACGAAAAGAGTCAAAAATATAAAAAAATCATCCAATTTGAAAGGCGAACAATACGAATAATGCATATGCATGTATTTATAGATTACATATATAGACACGATACTTATGATGTGGCAGGCGCTCTGATTGACAATGAAAAAGATCAACAATTAACAAATTTAAAATCAAATCAGAAACATAATGCGAACTCTATAAGACAACAACATATCGCTGCTATCTACTAAATTGAAGACTGTAAACATTTTCTTAAAAAAAAACAACTTTACGCGCAATCAACAATAAATAACTAAAATCAACCTAACCCCATACAAAATCACAATATATACAAACGATAAATCATATAAAAAATAGAACAATATAATACATTAAAGTCGATTTTTAATGCCAATAAAATCACAAAACAATCACTATTAAAGTCGATTTTTATAATAGATCCACAATAACAAAGGAAAAAAATCACTAGCAAAATTTTTCCTAATTAATTGGCTTTGACCAGCTTATTTGACTACAAAAAATGGAATTATTTTAAGTTGACATATATAAAAAAAAAATTACTTGGACACATTAAAAATATTTTTTAGGATGTTTATACAATTCTATGCGTCTATGTACACTTTCTAAAAAAGAAAAAGAAAAAGACAAAATTGACAGCTTAGGTAAAACGTTTGACCCCAATGATATTAGGCCCCAAAAAAATAACTGGGCCTACCTCTTTCGTCTGTATTGCAGGCGTATGACCCACGCAAGACCAAGAAACCGCCCACTACCTCTTTGAAAAGTCATGACCCAATTAAATAAATATGCATAAATTATATTAAAAAATGTAGGACCGGTTCAACTATCGAATCAATTGTTATTGAACTACTATCGAACTGTGATGTCATAATTATTTATAATAGATAATAAATATGCATAAATTATATTAAAAAATTTATCTAAATATATTGGTGCATAACCGATCTACATAACCAGTCCGGTTCGACGATTTAGCGGTTTAACCGCGAGTCTTCACGATTAATGCAGATTTTATATCCTAACTGGTTTAAAAGGGTTAATCGGACCGTTTCCTAGCTCAATCGACGGTTCAATTGGTTGTATCGACCGATCCAATTCGATTTTCAAAACCATGTTTATGACCACTCTATTTGTAAAGATTATTTATACAAATATTAGATCGGACGGACATGAATAATCACATGATCGAATTATGTTTATTTTATAAAAAAAATTATCTATTCTAAAAATTATATTTGTTATCGCAACAAAAATACTCAAATATGATGCAAATATATATATGTATATATTCTAGTTTGACTCAGCCCATTCAACTTTTTAAAATTCAGGTATTATAGAGAGGAGACACAACTGAACGATGCGGGACATTCTAATATATATATATATAAATTAATCAACTATTTTTTTCCCTTTAAATGTAGAACCCATTGACCTTAATAGGCTTAACTCGTGACCCCCAACCTCCATTGACGTGACGACCCATACTTTGTTTGATCATATGTATTATTAAAACCAAACAAAAAGTAGATTATTCTATAAGGTTAGCTTTCATGCGAGAAGAGATGGAGACGTATGGAATTTTGTTTTGTTTCACCAAATCAATCACTTGTTAATATGCTTTTAATCATATTAAAATACAAGTTGTACTCGTTTGATAGTTGTAATCCACTTGGTAATGTTGTTTAACAACCCACTTGTTGAAATCTTTTGCAAGTGATTTTTATATTTTTTCTCCCTAATATCACTTTTTTTGTTTGTTTTATTTAATAAAATTACTCAAATATTTTTTTTTATTTATATTTCTTTAATTATATAGAAGAACATTCGGATAAATACTGACATCCAATATTCAAATGTCTAAAAACTTAGAAACAAAATATTTAGTTATATCTAAATAATTTATACATAATTATATTAAAAATATTAAGTTAGATAAAAATAAGCGCTCTCGCATTAGCAATCGCTCCCGCACCAAGAATTTGTGACTTAGATTGGACCACAGGGCAGGGTGGGAGAATTGGCACGTGTGGAGTGGATGTATGATTATAATGGTGGACTCGAGTACACGGGATAACTTGAGCATAAACGACGAGGTCGTACGGACCAAGGGCAGGTATTAGGTGGCGGATGTGGTTGTGGGCTGCCACGTGAGATTGACCGAAAGTCCACGTGCAGCAGTCTCCCGCGTTTAATATTTTTAATGATAGTAAATTTCACTGACACCCTAGATTTATCTAAAATCACATTTCACCCCCTTTATTCTATGAAAAAACACTGACACCCCTGTCAGCTACCACCTGAGTCCAATGGATTTGGATCCTTTGAAGTGCGCGTGGAGAGTGTTCTTGAAATGTATAAAATAACATTATTTTGTATACTTCAGAATCAAAATAATGTCGTTTTGATCTTGACCATGAAATGACGTCGTTTTGATCATGAAGCGTACAAAACGACGTCGTTTTGTATACTCCAAGAATACTCCACAGCCTCCGCACTTCAGAGAATCTGAACTCGATCCCAATGCCACATCTACCAATCTATAAAAACCATCACCATCTCCACTTCAACTTCAAGTAAACCCATTGTCACCTCCAGAAAGGCAACAAACATGCAAGTTGTCTCTTTAATCCATTGACCATCAACAAATCATTTTCCCTTTCTCCTCGCCCATTCAAGAACTTCTTTTACATCCACTATCACGATCGCCTAAAGGGCCATGGGTTAGGGTAAAAATGGTGGTTTGGTGGGTGCATGGGGAAAGAAGATTTCATATTGGCGAAGGTTGTGGTGATTTTTTCAAGAGATTAGTAAGGATAAAATAAGGGTAAAATGGACATTTTGTGGGGTAAAGGTCTTTACAATTTCTATTGGGGTAAAGGTCTCACCTTCACTCTAATGTTCGGCTAAAGCGTATACACGAACGAATTATCGAGAATAGCTACAGTGACCCTAATTTTTTTTTAGAGCTCCCAGCTTCAGTTTAAAACTTTCCTAATTTTTTTGTGCATTCTAACATTTGTTTTTGTAGATTAGTTTGGCTTGCACTCCATTTTGCCTCTTTCTAAGGGCATCTCCTATGCACATGATATCCCAATTTTTAGTGTCACTTACTAACAGCCAAAACCTAATTTTTCCATTTTTAACCTATACAAAGTAGCTGTTGAACCACACACTAAGAGCATCTCTATTGCTTGTGTTAATTATTTTGTGTGTTTAAGTGTCCACATAAGATTAATTAGCTAGTGATGCTAAAATCACTTCATTGTATGTGTTAAATAGTGCACTAAACATAATATTATATTCTCATTCACACATTAATCAATACAAAAAAGAGATTGTTTATGTTTTTAGTATTAAATAGTGCACTAAACATAATATTATATTCTCATTCACACATTAATCAATAATGTGGGGCCCATTTAGCATGTATTAAGACACTATGGTAAATTAGCAAAGCTTCTAACATTAAGGAAGGGTGAACCCCATTTAGTACACCCTTAATTAACTCAATAGTGGAGAGAAAAAAAGGAGTTGGCTGGCTAATTCATTCTAACTCAGTCATTAGCACACTTGCTAACTCAACCAATGAAGATGCTCTAAAGACATCGGATGCTAATTGTAGTCATCTTGTTAATACACGGGGGGAGAGAGATAAAGGGGACTAGATAGTGGGTTCAGGAGAGAGAGAGAGGTGTGTGGAAATTGGTCCATAAAGATGGCAATTCCGTCCAAAATTGATAGGGGCTCGTCCAAATTGATTGTTTGAGTATGAGTTTTATTCGATTTTTCCTCCAATGAATGCGGATATAGCGGGAGGGATAAAATACCCGATCGAGTATGTGTAGGGTATATTTTGATTACCTCCATACTCTAATCTGACATGAACTCGATATATATATATATAAAGAAAGTTAAGACAATGAATAATGTGATGTATACAAATTAAATTGGGAATAATTTATAATATGTGTTGTATTTAAAAGGTTTTCCAAGAAATATGTTGAATTTTGATATATGAATATGTTAAATTTTTATTTTGAGGATTGAAAATTATTTTTTTATTTTTTTAAAGATTCGGGTATTGAGTATACCCGAATTATCCGATAACCGATTGAGTTTTGGTTTAGTAACAATATCCAATACCCGTTGAGTAAGGATATGAAGATGAAAGTGAATTTCAGGTATGTATATATAGAGGGGTCCCGTAATTCATATCCGACCTGTTGTCATCCCTAGTTATCCATTTTTACTTTTTTATTCAACTTTTGTTTATTCTATACACAATTCTCGCTGACTCAATGGATCACCCAATAACGTACTAAATTAACAAATATTTAACACACATAATTGGGACCCATTTATACTTATGTGGACTCTTTAACACATCATTTAATACACTTTTTTTATCTAGTACATTAGAGATGCTGTTAGATGGGCTTGTCTTTTATTAATTAATGTACTTTGTTACTCCCTTGTTATTAATGTAGTTTTTACATTTCTAAAAAAAAAAAAACAATTAAATTTGAATGCAGTAATATACCCTAAATGAACCAATAAGTTCTCCAAAACAGGAGACAACTTCTCTGTAATAACTTGTACAGCACAGTGCATATTTTGAGAAATTATAGCCTGTACTCAGTACTCACACAACAAATTAAGTAGTAATTGAGAACAAATCCCATTATTGGTCCCTGTAGTTTTATCAAAGCGAAATAGTTTCAATTGAAATAGTAATCAGGATCTTTCTTTTTCAATGTGGTTCAAATGTACTTGCTAAGAATTTTGATCGATAGTAAAGCTCACACCATCATAAGGCGTTTTTAGGGTCAAATTAAAAGAAGGATTAATAGTGGTAAATTACTCTCTAAATAAGGTTATGTGAGTTTATCGTGCTTGCTTTTTCATCTAAATTGTCACTATGTCATTGGGACTGCATATGAAGTAAATCAAAACAATAAATTCCTAATTGAGGCTCATTTGTGGTAAAATTTTTGGTGATTCTTGGAGATTTTAGCCAAGGTTTTTTTATTTGTTTGGGATAAGTTTTTTTGTTCTGTTGATTTTTTTTTTAAAGT
>BRYE01000011.1:4715082-4717582 GCA_030159115.1 Actinidia arguta var. hypoleuca | reverse complement strand
GTTTTTTAAAATACAAATACTTTCCCATAAAAATATATTTGAAATACACTAACCTCTATTATTTTTTAAACTATTATCAACATTCTTCATGAGCTAATTTCTTGATAAAAATGACAAGATTATCCTTATTTTTGAGTTTTTTTTCTTCTCAATATTTGCAATTAATCTTATTTTTGTAATGAATTTGGACAACATAGATCAACTTTTTTTTAAAAAATATTTATTTATAAGAAAAAATAGAATAGTTTACAAATGAATAGTGTTTTGAGGGAAAAAAAAAGAATGTTTAATCATTTTGCATTAAGAAAATAAATTTAGAATACTTATTTAAGTACAAACTATTGTCATTTTTGCTACAAAAATTAACTCTAGTATAGAATCTTGATAGTAGTGTCAAAAGTAAGAAAACTCAATGCTATTTCATACAAGGAATATGATTGTAATTGTCAGAAACCTTAGGAAAGTCGGTGAAATTAACTCTAGTGGAGAATGTGTCAAAAGTCGGTGAAATTAACTTACAATATGCTATTTCAATTTCTTGATCCAAACACATCCATAGAGATTTGGTGTGTTGATAATAGACTCCTACACATCCATTTCCCCTTGCACTTGGCCTTTCGGTTCTAACGGCTTCCATGTTCAAATACCATGCACTTGCACCAGAGATCTTTGTTAACTAAATATGCTTAATTAGACAATGTTCTGATGCTATTTTTGTAAGTTTTTAGTGTATAAAAATTCATATTTGAATCCATTTTTCATTTTCAGATTTTTGTTTTCATATACATTCGCAATCTCTAGGTTAAAATCATGGATCGTCCCAATCATTCACGTATCTATTGATATAGAACTGATGAATCATAGAATCTTCCACTTTCCATAAACATCAACTTGAAATCAGAGACAAACCATTAATAAAAACGATTCCTATGGGCAAAAAAGAAAAAAAGAAAACATAACTTGTTGCTCTTAATTTGCATACAGCTTCAAACGACTTAACTAGTTCAGAAGATGGAAAATGTTCGCTAAAAATAAAATCAATCCAACTCAAGTAGAAATTATCTCAAACAAGGCTTTCAATGAGTCTTGGGTTGATGGACAAGCTAGTTTCCCTCTCCAATGCTTGGACCAGAGTCTTTGATTTCCCCAAATATAATATCCCCATTGTTGATGAACCCATCTCGTTTTTCTCCAACGATTTGCCTTCCTGTTTTAATCGATCCAATATAGAACCCTTCAGATATAGAGGTACGAGGCTTCATATTATCGAGAACACGAGCACTGCTAATGAAAAAAGAAGAGCTCACAATGACAAGAACTAGGGCACCGATTAGACTCTTGAGATTTTGATCCATTTAAATATGGTTGTTAAATGATCGTGGTATCCTATATTTATAAGGCATTGTTTGGATTGATTCCAGTTCTCAAGGTTTGGAAGTTGTACATGTACATCACTTATTCACGGCTACATGGTGTGTATGGATCTATGAATGCATCATTCATGTTCGTGGAATTCTAAGGGTTTTTGCAAGTATTGAAACTTTTTAGATGCTTCCAATTCTGGCTTTATAGAAACATTGTAAATAGGATTAAGTGATATATATGGTTGAAGTGTGCACAAAAGGGACCTTAGGTATGAAGGTATCCAACTATTTTAATCGGAATTAATGTTTCAACTAAAATTATCGATAATTTGAAATGTATGAATCAGATTCATTCTGGGTATGACCCACATGAAACTAGCTTTGAATCTGTCTCATTCTCATAACTTTCTTCTATACATAGCATTAATGTCCAACTACCCTACCTTAGGGATTGGCTCGGATGAGCCCGAAAACACTATTCGGGAAGAAGAAAAAAAAAAGACATACAATATTTTCACCGATCCGTTCTTAATTTAATAATTCTCATAAATAAGTTTTTGAAAACCGTTAGACCAAACAAATTTTCTGAAAGCTATTATGCAAAACTGTAAAACTGATTATGAAAACGGAATCAAACATAGATATTAATAACATTTTTTTCCAGGTTATATATGTGTTATTTCTTGAATCAGATGGCAGCAGAAAATGCTTCCCCAACTCAAAACATAATGAACTCCATAAACTTTACCAAAATGGGCTTAGCCCAACCAACAAATTTTGAGAAACTAAGGCCCATCAATAAGCCATAGGCCCATAAACAAATATTTCTCTATGTATTATTAGTAGGCCCAAATCAACGAATCACTCTCTCTCTCTCTCTCTCTCTCTCTCCCTCTCTCTCTCTCTCATGCATTAAAGCCGGAGGGACTCGGGTAGCGCCAGAAAAGCGGGCCCACTACCAAACAACATTATTCCCATTGGTTTGTTTGTATCAATTTAAAGAAAATAATGATATGATAGTTATAACTATGCACCATATTTTATTTTTTGCTTTTGTAGAACAAAGGTTCGTGTTTTTAGCTGTTTGATTTATGTATTTTTTCGTCTTTAATGAATTTTTTGTTATCGTTTAATTA
>BRYE01000011.1:4705082-4710082 GCA_030159115.1 Actinidia arguta var. hypoleuca | reverse complement strand
GTTTCAGTAATAGGACAAAAGGTAACAGTGTTGCACTAAAGCCAACAAAAAGTAAGAAAAGAAATATAAAAGGTGAATAAATGGAAAAAAATAGCTAATTGATTGGCTGGACTCATATGAGTTTTTCTTCCTATTATTCACCCAGATGCCAAGCAATCTTCTGATGATCTTTCATGAAAATGACAGTTTTGGAACTACTCTATGGATAATGCTTAGACACTGTTCTTCTGTTTGTATTCTTTTATGTGGTGTTTTAATCAAGAATTTGATAAAAAGAAAAGAAAAGTTCGACAATATAAAGATTTTAAAGAGTTGGATCCTTTTAACTTTTATTATTTTTATTTTCTTTGTGTTTGGATCAAAAATTGACAAAAAAAAAAAGAATTAAAAAGATAGAGCATCCAACAGTTGGGAAAAAGTCGGGACAGTTGGAAACTATACCTTTACATTTCTTATATTTTTTTCTCAATAAAATTCTTAATCCAAACACAGCTTTAATGATTTGTTCGGATTTAAAAGATGTAAAGAAAATGAAAGATCGGAGTACGTTCTATGCACAATAAAGTGCTACCCATGTGATATTGAGTGGATAATTTAAACAAAATCGCTTAGTTTGTAGGTCTTGTTAAGTAGATCACTCGTAAAACAAATAAATTAATCTAATATCGACAGTCAAATAGTCGAACAATCTTTCTTGAAAAATGAACGCAAAGTATATACTTTGCGGAATAAATTGTAAAATAAATATGTTCAGATTACGAGACTATAAATGTCTGATCAATCTGATTTTTTTATAACTACTCTATTCGGTGAGCTCTACAAAATAATCGAGGCTACTGTATTCATAACCTAATAGAACACGAGAAAAAATAAAAATCTTTCACTTTATGTTGTTTTCATATTTTTCTTTCTTCCTAAAATCCAAAGAAAATATGAAATTATCTGAATATAAAACACAAGCTAGAAATAAAGAAAACGATGACCTACAAAACATCCATAGGACAGACAACAAAAACATGATGGGTGATTTTTTGTCTTTTCAAGGCTATTTAGATTCGGCCCAACTCAAAGCCCATTTAAAGCCCATCACTGTTCCATGGTCTCACTTAAAGCCCAGTATTATCTTGGTACAATTCCAAGTTTTGGGAATAATTTCACTTTTATTCCTTCGAGTTTGACCCAAGTTTCAATTTAGTTCTTATTATTTTAATTTAAACAAAATAAAACTTACATTTTTAGATTTTTGAACGGAAATATGAAACTTTAAAAACTAATATGAAATATGGGTCAAACTTGAAGGGATCTTCTTTTTATTTGTAAGATTTATTTTTAGCTTATAAAATGGTTGTGAACAAGTGTCATAAGAGTATCAATTAACAAGTCTAAACAGATTATATCAGAGTGTGCTCAATGCGCAATGTATCAATTTTATTATTTATTTTTTTAAGAGAACTTGTTAAAATGATTTTTTTTATATCTCTAGTGGACGTTAAAAAGTTAACTCTTAAATATTTCTGGTATAGAGGAAAGCAAAGAGTATTTATCTTTTACAAAACTAGGGAAAAAGTCGTCTAGACAAAATTTGGTGGACTTTTTTTTTAAATTTAATCCATATTTATTACTTTTAAGCTAATAAGAATTGACAAGTAAAAAAAAAGTATATATTTTTTGTCAAAATTAGATAAAAAAGAAAAAAAATATGAAAAAAATACGATTATAAGCTAAAATTTTTCTTAAAAATAAAACGAAGAGTTAATTTTTTTTTTACCCCTTCAAATTTGATCCAAATTTTACTTTAGTCCTTATAGTTCCACATTTCCTTCTAAAAATCTAACACAGTTAGGCACAAGGTTAATATTACAACTGGTATAAAATTGTAAGGTATACTTTGTTCAAATTTATAAGGATGAAAGTGAAACTGGGGACTTGAAGGGGTAAAAGTGAAGGAAAGCTTTTGTTTTAAAGCCCTAACTTTTGTTTGAAGGAAAGCTTCAATTCACTTACCACAGTGCTATGGTTTTCAAGTTTGAATTAAAAAAAATTCTTCAAATTCAAAATGAATATTTCAAATTCACTTAGAATGTTTTGAGATCACATAACCAAGTAAATCCAAACCACTTATTTTGAATTCAAAATTTTTTTCTTAGTTCAAATTCTGGGACCATAGAACTTTTACATTCATTTATAACATAAATAGTATTTTTTCTATTATTTTTCAAAAAAACTGAAAACAAAATATCATCTATGATTCTATGGGACCCTTCTCTTGTAAAAATCTAGCCATTGCTAAACCTTGTTTCACTTGCCAAGCATTTTCATAGCCATTGGAGCTTCATTCTGAAATTTAATAGTAGTGTGTGCTTGTAACCTAGCCATAGCTAAATAGGTAGATATTGTTACAATTTTCCAATAAATATGACAAATTATTAAATTTTAACAATATTACTCCAATAATGCTATTTTATCAATTTTCTTCATAAAAAATCAAATCAACACGTTTGTGGGCCCCATGATGGGAGAGAAAGTAAGGAGATGTCTTGCTTAAGTTTTAACTAGGTAAATCTAATGCTAAATTTGGCACAACATTTAATTCAACTTAGATCTATTTCTTTCTTTGACTAGGAAAAAAAACAAATTTTACATGTTTGTGCACATTCAAATTTAGTATTCGAATTATTGGACTGATTAATCTGAGACTCAATCCCACCGTCCATAAGCGAGCGGTCATTTAAAATTGGAGAAAAATTCTATATGAATTAACCCAATATAAAAATTAATAACATGCGAGATGAAAATCAAACCACCGACCAAAAGCTTCACTAGACTTCAAATTTGGCAATGTTAATCAATTTGATTACATAGAACCAGATATGCCGGCAAGACATTGATTTAAAGTCGTGTGGAATATTAATCCGTACTAGGAATCATGTTTTAATGCCACGTTTTAGCATTTGACCCAATAACTCAACCCAAGATGTTGAAAAAATGTTGGTCCTAAGGCTATATTCAAAGATTTAGATTTGTCGAACAAAGAAAAAGCTAGCATTAGCTGCAAGTGGTCTACCGCACACATTAGTAGGAAATGTTGAAAGATTCAACACTAGCACTCATGCCATTTTTGAAAACATATACAAATATTGGAAGTGGTGGCACACGTATTGCGTGGATAACGAGAGAGGAAATTTGTCCTAAAATTGTCATTTACTGAATAGGAGTGTAAGCGAGTCGGTAGTTACTTAAATAATATTTTTTACCTTTTTATCCTTAAAAATTTAAAAGTACTCAAATAGGTAATAGTTATTTTTGTTGCACTACATGGTTAATTTTGGCATAAAAATATCTTGTTAGCCACACCAAATCCGAGGCTTCACTAAATCAGGCGTTGCCTTGTTATAGTAGTATAGATAAAATTTATACTAAATTTTTGTATCGAATGATGTAGCAGAATGTGAGCCTTATACTTTTATATAAAACAGCTATCAAGATGAGACTTATTTACGAAAATATCATTATCATAAAACTCTTATGTTATTTTAGGTATAAAATTTCTGTAAAAATATTATTTTTCTTTAAAAACCGTCCATTTTGAGATTAATTCAATATACTTTTGAACCACAAAACGTTAGCCAAGCCCGTTCCTGGGCCTAGGCCCACCAGGCCTGGGCCTAGGGCCCCAAAACATATTTAAAAATTCTCAAAATTTAGGGCTACTCATTTTTATTTTGGAATATTAAAAACTGAAATTAGATCCATTTTAAGGTTACTCATTTTTATTTTAAACCCTCTCAAAATTCTTAAATTTTAGGGTTACCCATTTTTATTTTGGAACATTAAAAACTCAAATTAGGCCTATTTTTATTTTAGACCCCCTCAAAATACTAAAAAAATCTCAAATTTTAGGGTTACCCATTTGTATTTGGGAATATTAGAAATTCAAATTAGACCCATTTTTATTTTAGACCCCCAATTCTCAAAAATTCTTAAATTTTAAGGTTACTCATTTTTATTTTAGAACATTGAAAATTCAAATTAGGCCCATTTTTATTTTAGAGCCCCTAAAAATACTCAAAAATTTTAGGTTATCCATTTTTATTTTGGAACATTGAAAACTCAAATTAGACCCATTTTAAAGCTACACATTTTTATTTTAAACCCCCTAAAAATTCTCAAATTTCAAGATCTCAAAATTTTTTTGACCTAGGGCCCCCCAAAACTCAGGGGACGGCCCTGACGTTAGCTTTTGATTTTTCCCTTTGAACCTGCTTAGATCGAATAGCATATTGATTGACTTGACGAGTAATCAAGACATCTAATCATTTCGAGAGCCTTAGGCGAGAATCAAAAATTGGAGCTTTTGACAATCAAATATTAGTTCAAATAATTATTTATAAATTCCATTTAAACTTCATTATAGTGCCTTTTAAATAGCACAAATTTTTTTAGAAATAAGTTTTTTTAATTTATGTTTTTAAATTGATAATATTGTTAATCTACTTAATCTTACATTATACATAATATCCATCTTAAATAAGCTTTTATCAATTTTGATTCGGAAAAAAACTTTTTTTTTACAAAGTGAAGCCTTAATTTATTTGGGAAAAAATCACATATTTTCAAGATTGTTTAAACATGACTTCATTTTTAAAGCTCAACTGTATAGAAATATTATAAACAAAAACTATTAAAAATTTAGGATTCTCCAGCGGCAATCTAGTTTACCTAACATATGACCCTCCTTGTCATACTAAATTTGGAGTGAACTTCAATCAATAGTATTTGACATATCAGTCGGTTTCAGCTTTCTCATACCTCAATTTTCAAACCAAAATCTTTATAATGCATCTTCCTATGCCGACGAACTCGGTTCAAAAGATGGCTTTTTCCCATGAAAACACATGCAATATGTATATTTCGTGACAACCGAAGGACATATATATATATATATACTCAATGAACAACTTTATCATATATGCCAACGTTTTGTTGGCTGTCGCCTTGTT
>BRYE01000011.1:4680082-4685082 GCA_030159115.1 Actinidia arguta var. hypoleuca | reverse complement strand
TATTTCTACTTATATAGATTTGGTATAAAGCATGAAAAAGGATCCAGCTCCTCCCTCAACTGTTAAAAGCTCAAAGGAAGAATGCAATTTACGAGGAGAAAGACACGGCAACCTCCGACCCCCACCATGGACAAAATTCACACACAAATAGACTCATAATGCTGAAACTACTTTATCAACCCCAAAAGTCTTCTTTTCACGTGTTTTGGTGGTTTGCTTCCTCACTTATTTTTAGGGTGAATTACACTGACAATCCCTGAGGTTTAGAGTTAATACACAAAGCACCCCTTATATTTGAAAAATAACATTGACCTCTTCTAAGGTTTGAAACTTATAACAGATTTCTCTCATTTTACCCTAATCACCCCTGAGGTTCAGAGTTAATACATAAAGCACCCTTACTATTTGTCCACTGCCCATCCATGATATGAAGCGTGCTTGGTGTATTAACCACCCTAAACTTTAGGGGTGGTTAGTGTAAAATAAGAAAAATATGTTATAAGTTTCAAATCTCAGGGGAGGTCGTTATTATTTTATAAACGTCAGGGATATTTTTTGTATTAATTCTAAATTTCAGGGATGATCAATGTAATTCACCCTTATTTTAATACAGAAATTAACATCAGAATAATATGATAAATGCAATTTTAAAATTAAAATTAGAGTACCGTATTTTGTCTTTCAATAAAAGGCTCTCAAACATCCATATCATTTAGGTATTGTTATACACTTGTGTTTGTACATAACACCGGAGCGAAAACTATTTCAAATATTTTATTCATACATTAAATATTATTAGAATGATGTGACGATAGACAATATTAACTTTGTAAATAAATACATTTTCATAAGTGTTTTGTACATAGTTATCAAAATCGGATCGGTTCGGTCGATTCAATCAGTTCAATCGAGAATCAGACACTTAATCGGTCCGATATATATATTTTACTAGAAATGCAAGCGAACCGGGTTAAACCGGCGAGTATTTTATCGAACCGGACGATTTTTTAACTGGTTAAATCCATCGATTTTTTAACAGATTAATATTTATTTTTACTATTTAAAATCACCACAAAACTCTCGCAAAATAATTTTTGAAATGTAAAAATAAAAATATTCAATGTAATATATTGATACTTTTAAATATGTTTTCCATAATCAACTTTCAAACTAGTCAAAGGGATAATTTTCTTTTTTTTTATAATAAAAATATATTTTATTATTTATTAATTATAAGACCTGTTGAACCGTAGTTGAACCAATGAAGCGTTAAACCGGTGCTTTGACCAGTTCAATATCCGGTCCAATTCTAATATCTATAGTTTTGTCAAAGTGAATCATTCCCGTTGAGTCAGGTTAAAGTAGGATTGAATTATAACATTACTTAAATTATTTTAAATAGTTGAGTGATCCTAATTGGATCGCAGTTTTGTTCACTTCAAGTTTTGAAAGTATGTGATTAATACTGTTCACCTACGTGATTGGCTCCAATATGTGAAAAGAACAATTGACATACAAGACAAAGAGAAAGGCTACAGTGATCAAAGAGTTCACCGAAAATGTTATTGATGGAACCAAAACGACGTCGTTTTGGTGTAAAACAACCAAAACGACGTCGTTCTTTTTTTTTTTTTTTTTAAATATTTGGAGTTTTTAGTTGAACACGTCGTTTTGATTATTTTGCATCAAAACGACATTATTTTAGTTCTATCAATAACATTTTTTATGAACATTTCGTCATTGTATTCTTTCTCCAAGACAAACTTGTTTGTTCGTCCACCTGACCAAACTTGACAATCGAGTATTTCTATTTAATCCAATTAAATTTGAAATAAACTAATTTAAAAATTCTTAACGAGCAATAAAACCTCTTATAGCCCGAACCATTTAATACAATAATGTTAACCGAGGATTTCATCTAGCTCAATTAGATTAGAGAAAGACTAATTTAAAAACTGAAGTTATCGAGTGAACAAACCTCTAATGGCCTGAACCGTTTAATACAAGATCTTTAATACAATATCTTTATCAACCGAGCTATGCCTTAAACACAAACTTGCTTTCATTTACAGCGATGATTACTCCTGTTCTAACTAATTAAAGGAGAACAAAAACACTATTAACTTACTTGAGTGATGGGTGAACAAAATTCTAACTCAAAAACCTTAGCCCATAGGTCACAGAATCTTTAGCGGTTGTGAAGAGGATCTGACGCGTTTGGGACTCTCCTTTTGCTTGCAAAAAACAAGTCCATTGAGTTCCTCAATTGCTTCTGTGCCTCTTGTTTTGGCTCTAATTTCTCTTGGCTTTGGAGTGAGGTTCTGTTCATGCCATTACTGATCATATTGTCCTTCGACTCAACAGAGACTAGCAACAGAAGTAGCAATACTACTTTCAATTGCATGTTGACACAGAGAGAGAGAGAGAGAGAGAGTTGAATGGCTTTGTTTGGGCAATGGTAGATGGGAGAGAAAGGGTAGTTTGGTGGTGTTGAGTACTAAACCCTGCAGACATGGGACACAGCTCACGATGGGACTAGCTTTTTGCATTACTTTCCTTTTACTAATCTTAATATATTCTTTTGGACCAATGACACAGGCCTTTCCTGACAATTAGAGAAATTCACCTTTTAGTTTCTGAATTTGCACGGTCTGTCCTCACTTTTTTCTAAGAATTTACAAACTCCCCATTTTTATTTAGACTCTAGATATTTTCATCCCTTATGCCCCCGGTTCGAATCTCCTCAGAGACAATCTTTCGGCATTAGGAAATAGGTTGGTAGGCCGAGCAAAACTAGTATGGGCTCAAATTGCAACTTATGTTTGAATTCGTAACTTACCGCTATATGATTTGAGTGATTGAATATGTAGCACCTATATGTGGTTAGACCTTTTGAATTCAAATTTGAGATTAACTCTTCTATAATGGCATTAAATAATTACTTCTACCGTTCGATTCTCTCTGTCCAACTTCCTAATTTAGGATGTCCTAAAATGCATGTTCATTTTGAAAAGTCAATATATAAGTTTATTTTATTTTTTAAAAATTATTTCTTATATATGATTATGAATATGAATACTTTAGAAAATTGGATATAAAGGGATAATATTTTAAATTAATACATTTTAATCTTCTCCTTAATAAGTTACAACTCCTAAATGAACAAGCTAAGGGAAACAAAAGGAGTAAGAACATTGAAGAAACGAAAAAGAATAAGAGAAACCAATTACAACCAATTGGATTGTTAAAGCCCATTGGAGAGAAATGGGTAATGAAGAAGTTAACCGTGTCTACAACTAAGTGGTTGATAATTATGGTAGTTAAATAGTCGAGTTGAACCATGGTGTGGGCATGGTAGAGAAAAAGTGAGAGAGGAATAGATAGAAAAAGTGTAAAATTTATTGATCTTTTATGAGATTTTTGATAAATACATACGCATTCTTTGTAATTTTAAAAATAACATTAACATTCTTTACTTTTGAAATTATTATCAAGATTTTTCCTAGAAGTTAATTTTTTTACAAAAAAAAATAACAAGATTGCCCCTTTGATTTAGGGTTTTTAAATTTTTTTCTCAATACACAAATTAAAATAAAAAATTATTATTATTTTAAAAAAAAAAATGATAACAAAGTTTATTTTTAAGTATATTTAGATTATGAGCACTTAAAAAATAAAATATTTAGATCAGTTCTTTTTAAAAAAAAATTAATTTTTAAGTATATTTTTACTAGGAATACTTAAAAACTAAATTATTTAGATCAATTCTTCTTAAAAAAATTATTTATTGATAAAAAATTAAATAGAGTAGTATAAAAATAAATGGTATTTTAAAAAAAAGAACATTTATTTATTTTATTTGGTGTATTGAGAAAAAAATTGAAAGTCCTAAATCAAATGGTAAGTTTGTCATTTTTACATAAAAATTATCTCCATGGGATCTTGACATTAGTTTTAATAATAAAGAAAATTAGTACAATTTTTGAAATTACAAGAGAAAGTAGAAGAGACTGAGTTTGGCTATGGGGGTTGTGGAGGGAAGTGTTTAATCGTGGGAACGAATGCATAAATCAGCATTTTCAAAAATCTTATAGAAAGTTTCTACAATTACAAAAAAACTTCAAGGGATGTGAGTGTAATTATCCCTATATTATTGATGCATCACGAGAGCTATTTTGGAGTTCGAATCCTCTGAAGTGTAGCTTTAGTGGAGTGTTTCTGGAGTGTAAAAAATGACACTTTAAAAATAAAAAGACGTCATTTTGATTAATCATAAAAAGATTCATTTTCATGTTCAAGACCAAAACAACGTCGTTTTATTTATAAAATATACAAAATGACGTCATTTTATACATTTTAAAAATACTAAATCGAATCTGCACTTCAGAGGACCCCGAATCCCTATTTTTGGTTCTTCATATACATATCCTACTTTTTACCTTTTTTCAGTCCCCTAAAACAAGGGTCACTCCCAATTCAGGGTTATTATTATGCATTCAGATCTTGGCTCTTGTGCTTCTTCTTTGTCTGGGTTCTCTGTCTGCTTTGGAATTGGTCAATTTGCTTTTTATAGCTTCTTCCTCTAGGAGCCCACCAAAATCCGAGTCGAATTGATGCTCATCTTCAATACATTCATCATCATTGGGCATACAAATACAAATATATATATATATATATATATATATATATATATATATATTAAATTTCCAACATTGGCTGGAACGTGCAAGACTTTGGTTTCAACCCCAAGTCCTAGACTCGACCCTTCCCAGGAGCTAACCATTCGGATATTTAACTCAAAAATTATTGACAAAGCGAAACAAGGAGCGGAACAAAAATTTAGGTTCAGTGGGTCAAAATTGTTATAACTTATGTCCAGCAGGGTTAAAATTGTCAGAATTTAGATTTAACGGGGTCAAATTTTTCAGAACTTAATATTCAACGGAGTTAAAATTGTAGAATTTATAAAATTTATGATAAATTATAATTTTTTTATGGAG
>BRYE01000011.1:4670082-4672582 GCA_030159115.1 Actinidia arguta var. hypoleuca | reverse complement strand
GATTAAAAAATATTTGTATTTTATATTATAAATATTTGAGCATTGTTTGTTTATTAAGAGAGCAATATCAAACTTGATTTATTTAAGTAATAAATCAATCTCAAAAAGATTTTAACGAGCCAAATATGAGTATGAAGAGTTTGGTTGGTCTATCACCTTTACTTTTATCTAATTTAACATACTTTATGTTATGAGTTCTTTATTATTAGTAATTTTTTTCACTGTCTAATTAATTTATTTTTACATTTTGTGCTTTTCTTGATAAGAATTTTTTTTAATTTTATTTTTAAAAAAATATATTTTTGCTAAAAGTGAGCTATATTTTTCTCTCTTTTATTATATTTTTAAATGCTTCTTTGAGAAATAAAAAAAATCTAGATCAAGTGATAAAAAATTTTAAAAACGAGAACAGTTGTCTTAACTTGCTTGAGTTAAATTTTAATGAGATCGGTGAGCTTAGATATGTAAGTTTTTTACTTTTATTTAAGGGTCAAACTTTTCTCGCTCCACATTAGAACTACAAAATCCATTTCACATATATTTTGTTTTAAAAGAAAATAAATAAAAAATATAATTTTAAGAATAGACTGTTTGTTTTTATTAAAAAAATATAAAATGATATGTGCTTATCGATATTTGACCATAATAGCTTTAAAAAGTGTTGCTAGTTTAAGAGAACCAAGTGAGAAAGAAATGAATGTTTTAGTTTTTTTGCGTGGGTTCCACTAAAAAAATAATCCAATAAGTAAAAAAATTGTCAAACTTTAAAAAATTTATGGTCATTGGATCATAACATATGTGAGCCCCACACCTTTGAAAAGAAAAAAATGATATTTTTTTTTAGAAAAAAATAGTCTCAGGTAAAATCTCAGTCATTTGATTAATTCAAATAGATTCCAATTATAGTTAGTAAAAGATAGTTTCAAAGATTAAAAAATATTTGTGTCATATATTATACATATAATCTCAATCATAGTTTCCTGATATATTATCAGTTACATAGATACAATTATCAGATCAATCTAATTTTTTCAAACATTATCTACAGTACGTATTTGTATTACGAAGATGGGCTGAGCCAATCATTAAAATCTTGATCACAGTACTTATGTTTCATGCGAAAGATTAGATAGCTAGTTTGGGATTGAAAAATCTAGACTTTTTCTATATTTTATTCAAAGATCTAAAATTTACGATATTAAATCAAGATATTACAACTATGAGTAATATTATACGATCTAAGACATAAAGAGAATAAATCATTCAATCAAGAATATATCAGATTTTTTTGTGAAAACTCTTGAATAGGAAAAAAATTCCGTTTTTCATTGGCCATACAAAGATCATATACTATAACTTAATATTTAGATGGTTATAAGACTCTCATAATCAAAATTTATCAACTTTATAATCTAATGATTGTCTAAATCTAGCTCGTATCCACGATTCACCGTCTCTGTGCTTGATCACCGTTCAAATTTTCTTAAAACGAATTTCACGCCTTGAACTCCATCAAGAATCTTGATTTCTTCAATATGGTTGAAGAAGATATGTGTTAAGATCTGTTTCTGAGCTCTTCGGAAGATAGAGAATATTTTTCTAGGGTATTATGATAGAAGCGACTCAGATTTTCTTTTGGGGAAGTGTGTTGCACCTTAAATAGGCACAAAAACCTTAGCGCGCGCGATTCTCCATAATTCTGATTTCACACATCTCGCTCTCGTGAAGATTCCGCGAGGAATTTTAGATTTTTGTGAGTTCTCAGCTTTTACCTCGACGTCCCACGACATCTCGCAAAGTACCCGCGAGCTTTGTGTATTTTTGCTACCTCTCTATATTTTTCCTCGAGATCCCTCGACATTTCTCGAGCTACCGCGAAGTCTTGATCAAATCCTAGTCCACTGTTTTTGCCCTCAGAATCTCTCAAAATTTATTGATGTCCCTCGAAATTCTCTTTATCATCCATGATGTATCATACAAGTCTATCTTAGCACGAGCTTGCATGAATATGCTTAGAAACATTTCCAAATGCATATGATAGATAACTCAAATTTTCAAATTATATCAAATAAAACGTGTCGTAAAATTTTTTCAATTACACAACCTTACAGGGATGATTAAATTAAAGCTAATTTTGTTAATTTATTTTTTCTTTTTATTGAATTTTTTACTTTTTTATCAAAATTTTATTTTTTATTTTCTGTTGAGAGAGAAATCCAAAAATATAGAAATTCATATCAAAATTATTAAAACAAAAACTACTAAAGGCAAAAAAATAGCTTATTTTCGATTCACAACTTTTCAAATATTCCCATGCATATTATATAGAATATGTTATGTTTTTTTTTTATAACTCGGTATCCGATCAGAAGGACGGATTAATTCGGGAGACCAATCTTATCGCCCACTAGCAGGATGCCCAATTAAATACAGGGCAGAGCCCGTATGGACAGCTAATTTGCTACAAACAACAACACATATATAAAACAGATTCATAAAC
>BRYE01000011.1:4642582-4645082 GCA_030159115.1 Actinidia arguta var. hypoleuca | reverse complement strand
GGTTATCCTCGTGATAATGTGGTTCTTCAATGATTGGTTGTTCCCGAGTTATTGAATCCTGATGATTATCATGAATCACAACCAATCTATGTGAAGATGTAGGAGTAGGTTCAAAACTATTATCCTCCTCAAAAACTAAGTTTCGAGGTTGGCCATTCTCACTAATCTCATCATTCTCAAGGAACCTTGCATTCTTAGATTTTACAATTCTCGTCGTACGATATGGACAATAAAATCTATACCCCTTAGACTTTTCTGCATAGTCCATGAAATATCCACTGACTGTTTGGGAGTCTAACTTTGTCTCATTTGGATTATAAACTCTAACTTCAGTTGGGCAACCCTAAACATGTACATGCCTTAAACTAGGTTTCCAACATTTTCATAACTCAAACGGCATTTTGTGAACCAGCTTGGTTGGAACCCTATTTAGTACATATGTTGCAGTTTTTAGAGATTCACTCCACAAAGACAACGGAAGATCAGATTTACTAATCATACTCCTCACCATGTCCATCAATGTTTGGTTTCTCCTTTCAGCTACATCATTTTGAGATGGTGAGCCCAGTATTGCGTATTGCGTATTGCGTATTGCGTATTGCGCTACAATAACTTGTCCTTCTAGAAACCTTACAAATGGACCTAGCAATTGTCCTTTTTCAGTGTACCTACCATAATATTCATCACCTCTATCTGACCTCATAATCTTAATTTGTTTACCCAATTATTTCTCTACTTCTACTTTATAGACTTTAAAAACATCAAGTGCTTCACTTTTATCATAAAGCAAATAGAGATACATATATCATGTATAGTCATCAATAAAGGTAATGAAATATGTCTGACTATTAAAACACGCATCATAAGGACTTGAAATATCAGTGTGTATAATCTCTAAAACATGAGAAGTCCTCTTGGCACCTTTCTCGGACTTGTTAGTTTGTTTTCCTTTAATGCAATCTATACAAATACCAAAATTAGTAAAGTCAAGAGCCTCAAGGACTCCATCATTTACCAATATCTTAATTCTATCAATCAAGAAATGACCTAATCTCTTATGCCACAACATGGAGGATTTCTCATTTATAACATCACGCTAAATGCCAATATTATTATCATGCACAATCGTAAGGTTACAATCAAGGGTAAAATTTAAATGAAGTTTAAATAACCCATTATCTAAAATACCATCACCAACAAGAACATTATCTTTATACAAACGAAGGGAAGCAGCAAAAAAATAAAACTAAGGTTTCTAGAAAATGATGGAACATAAAAGGTTCTTTTAAGATCTAAAACAAAGTCAGATCTAAGAACAAGTCTATAAGTCCCAACCGCCTCCACATGTGAACACATCTTGTTTCCTGAATGGATGGAACATTCACTTTTCGTTGGTTTCCTTTGTTTTAAGAAACCCTACATGGTATTGGCAACATGGATTATAGAATCAGAATCAATCCACCAAGTGTTATGAGAAACATGAACCATATTAGATTCAAAACACACTAAAGAGATGAGATTACCTTTCTTTTCAAACCAATACTTGAATTTGGGATGGGTCTTCTTTATATGTTCTTTCTTTTTGCAAAAAAATATTTGGCATTGCCCTTATTAACTTGATTAAAAGGCACTTTACCTTTCCATTTCCTGGATGATTTCTTGTCATGAATTACCAAATGTGCACTTTTAATCCTCTCTTGATTCAGCCTCCCTTCCTCTTGCACACACATGGTCATAAATTCATTGATTAACCATTTCTCCTTATGTGTGTTGTAAGAGATCTTGAAGGGTCCAAATTCAGACGGGAGTGCATAAAGAATGAAGTGAACCAGAATTGACTCAGACATCTCAATCTCCAACGATTTCAGTTTGGCAACTATGTCCTTCATCTGCATGATGTGCTCACGCACACCTTTAGTGCCATTAAATTTCATGGAACACATCTTTGTCATCAGGGTGCTCACTAATGCCTTGTCAGAAGTCTCAAATTGATCCTGAATAACTTTGAGATATTCTTTCACTTTGGCACAATCAATTCACGAATACTCTTCCCAATATGAGACCTGATAAACATCAAACTCAAGCGATTGGATCGCTCCCAAAGATCATATAATGTTTTCTCATCTTGGGTACTTAATTTTGTGGGCTTTGGAGGTTCATCCACTCGAAGTGCCAAATGAAGGTCCATGCACCCTAATTCAAGGAGAACTTTCTTCTTTCAATCAGCATAGTTATCACCATTCAAAGAAGCAATATTGGAGAAATCAAAGTTCGGAACATATAAAGTTTGAACAACTGAAAATAAACAACAAAGCTTACTAAAACATGCAATGAAGCCAAATATAGAATATTTACCCATGTAAACTAATCCAAAAATAAATCAACATGTCATTATAATTTTTCCTGTGGGTTTAGCTTATAACACGTAAGCGATTTAAATTACTTTATGATGGGACTAACATTTAATTTCAAAAGAATTTTCTAGGCTTGTGGGCAGCCA
>BRYE01000011.1:4627582-4635082 GCA_030159115.1 Actinidia arguta var. hypoleuca | reverse complement strand
AGCATAAACGTAAAGAATCTAGTTTTTGGTTCGTTGTTGAGCAATAATGGCTTTAGACTAATATTTGAATCTTATAAGTTTGTACTTACCAAGAGTGGTATGTATGTAGAAAATGGGTATATGAGCGATGGGCTTTTTAAAATGAATGAAATGACTATTGTATCAAAAATAAATGAAATAAAAGATGTTTCTTCTGCTTATTTGGTGGAGTCTTCCTATTTATGTCATGGTAGATTAGATCATATTAATTATGATTCATTGCGTAGACTTATGCATTTGGATTG
This sequence comes from Actinidia arguta var. hypoleuca, assembly GCA_030159115.1. Lineage (NCBI taxonomy): Eukaryota > Viridiplantae > Streptophyta > Magnoliopsida > Ericales > Actinidiaceae > Actinidia > Actinidia arguta. Next base: position 4,634,798 of record BRYE01000011.1, on the reverse strand, counting down.
TCTACATAAATTTGATATTAAACCACATCATAAATGTGAAATTTGTATAAAAACTAAAATGACTAGAAAATTATTTTCTAATATTGATAGGAGTACTGAACCTCTTGCATTAGTTCATAGTGACTTGTGTGATTGTAAATATTTACAATCTAGAGGAGGCAAAAGTACTTCATAACTTTTATTGATGATTTTTTTAGATATTGTTTTGTATATTTATTGAGAGGTAAAGATGAGGTTTCGGATGCTTTCATATTTTATAAAAATAAAGTTAAAAATCAACTTAGCAAGAAATTAAGGTGCTAAGAAGTGATAGAGGTGGTGAATATCAATCACTATTTGGTGAGTTTTGTGCTCAACATGGTATTATACACCAAACTACTGCACCTTATTCTCTTCAGCAAAATGAAGTTGCTGAGCGGAAGAATATAACAGAAAAGAAAATGATGAATACTATGTTGGTTAGTTATGGGTTACCTCAGAACATGTGGGGGAATCTATTCTTTTAGCCAATTATATTCTTAATAGAATACCCCATAAGAAAATTAAGAAATACCTTATAAAATATTGAAAGGCAGAATTTCTTCCTACAAATTCTTAAGAGTGTAGGGGTATTTGGCGAAGGTAGCAATCCCTAAATCGAAAAAGACTAAGATTAGACCAAAATCAGTAGATTGTGTCTTTATCGGTTATGTACATAATAGTATTGTATATTGATTTCTGATTCATAAATCAGAAGTACTTGATATACATGAGAATATTATTATTGAATCCACGAATAAATCATTTTTTGATCATGTATTTTCTTACAAGTCGTCTCAGGAATCTAGCACTTTGAAACAATCTCGTGATATTGAGAAAAATGAAAACAGATGGTTCAATTGATAAATATAAGGCTAGACTTATGATTAAGGGGGCATAGGCAAAAAGATGGCCTAGACTAGTTTGATACTTATTCACCAGTCACAAGAATAACGTCTATCTGAATGCTAATAGCCATTACAATATTTTATAACCTTGAGATACTTTAAATGGATGTTAAGACAATATTTTTGAATAGTGATTTGAATGAATAAATTTACATAGAACAACCTGAAGGGTTTATAGTTCCTGGTCAAGAGAAGAAAGTTTGCAAGCTTGTTAAATTTTTGTATGCATTAAAATAAGCACCTAAGCAATGGCATGTGAAATTTGACAATACTATGATGTCAAATAGTTTTAAGATAAACGAATATGATAAATGTGTTTACATTAAGAACACAGACAAAAGAAATGTCATAGTTTGTCTTTATGTTGATGATATGCTCATTATTGATAGTGATATTAGAATGATTAATGCTACCAAAAAAATATTGAACAAACAATTTAACATAAAAGATATGTGTGTTGCTAATGTTATACTTGGTATAAAAATTACTAGAACATCTAAAAGATATACCTTATCTCAAGCCCATTGTATTGAGAAAATTCTTGAAAAATTCAGTAAGGCTGATAAGCGTATTGCTAAAACTCATGTGAATATGACTGTTCATTTAGCCAAGAATATTGGTGAGGATATGTCTTAAATTGAATATACCCGGATAATTGATAGTTTGATGTACGTAATGAATTGTACTCGACCTGATATTGTATATGTTGTGAGGAAGTTGAGTAGGTACATAACCAATTTAGGATTAAATCATTGAAATGCTATAATTAGGGTTCTTAGATATCTAAGATATACTTAAACTTATAGTTTGCACTACACTAAATATCCTGCAATACTTGAAGGATATGGTGATGCAAACTGAATTTCTGATACATAGGATTCCAAGTCTACTAGTGGTTATGTCTTTACATTAGGTGGAGCAACAGCGTCTTGAAAATTGTCTAAGCAGACTTGTATTGCTAGGTTTACTATGGAATTTGAATTCATAATTTTGGATAAAACTGAAGAAGAAGCATAATGATTTCGATACTTCTTAGAAGATATTCCAATGTGGCCTAAATATGTGCTTGTTATTTGCATATATTGTGATAGTCAATGAGCCATAGCTCGTTCACAGAATAATATGTATAATAGTAAATCTCGATAAATCCTCGAAGACATAATACCGTTAAACAGTTGCTCTCAAGTGAAATAATATCCATTCATTATATTAAATTAAAAGATAATATAGCGGACCAATTAACTAAATGTTTGACTAAAGAGTAAGTGCATAAATCATTGAAGGGAATAGAGCTAAAACCTATAAATTAAAAGTTCTACAATGGTCATCCAATCTAGTTGATTGGAGATCCCAAGATCTAGATTCAAAGGAACAACTGAATTGTGGGGGACTTAGCAAAATCACTGGGAGACTATCTCCTACCTATTCCTATGATAAAACAGTGATACTTGTAACGAGACTCAAGATAAGTTTTGCTTTAAATGATTTTATACATTGAAATGTCAAGTGCGGTTTAGTAGGATACTCCTAATAATAATCACCTATATGAGTGTGAACTAGGGCTAGTTCCATGAAAATTGATCAGGCTAAATTCTCTAGAGCACTCATGAAATACCAGGAGTTGTTGAGGATCAAAATAAACACAATCATGAGAACCAAGCGGTGTTCGAAAATATTTTATGTAAAGTTTATTATTTTAGTTTACATAAAAAGCTGAATAGTTCAAGTCATCACGTCCACTGATTAGCTAGTAAACTCGATAGACCTTCACAAGGGAAAGGTTCAAGGCCAAAAGCTACCTCTCTTTGTAGAATATTGCTTATATGTACTCTCTTTATGTCAGCATGTCGTTGCATATTTCGTCAATTTCATTCATGTTGGGGATTGTTAAAAAAATGGGTTTATAACCCATTAGTTTTGCCCAACTTTGAGGCTAAATTAAAGTAGGACCCATAAATTTATTTTTGTGTGTTTGAGTGCTTATGGATACCCTTTCATGTGAGAATTAAGAATATGTAATTAGTTGTTCAAAACTATTTACAATTGAATTGAAAATTGATTCCAAAGTGTTCTACTTAAATATATTTTATGTACTAGAAATGATTAGTCCCACATTAGAAAATAGAAGGAGTTTGAAATAGCTTATAAAATCATACTTCAACATCTTGGGATGAGCCCCAATGGGTACCCAAGTTTTTTAAGTAAGGGAGTTTATGGATAAGCTTGAGCCCAGACTATGGACACTGTGGGGCTGGACTAAAAATTTCATATGCGCCACCCACCCGGGCCTGGTCGAGGCCGTGGCCATGGCCCTGGGCTTGGGTTTGGGTGCAGATTGTGGGTTGTGGGTTTGGGTCGGACTGATATATATTTTTTATAATTTTTTTTTAATAAATGCATTTTTTTAGTAATTGTATTTTGAATCCCCGAACAGTTGCGTCCATTCGGATTAGTCTCTAAATATTGCATCTGTTCGTTTTAGTCCCTATACGTTTAAATTTTAAACAAACAAATCCATTGATGGGTTGCCTTCCTTCTGAAAAGTTGCATCTTTTTCAACAACCAAGAATTCTCATATATAAGTCTTCTCCCTTCAGCCATTCTAGCATATCTTTGCAACCCCAAATTCATATCTTCTTCTGCACTTCCTTCCTTCATATTTTAAATATTGTTATAGAGAGTACGCCACTGTTGTTGGTTCGCCATGCTCATTGCTGTAGTGCTGCACTAGTGAGATTTCGACTGTTGTATCTTGAGAGACAGAATCTATTTATTCTGTTGGCATCAGTGCGGAAGATTAATCTGTCTTAAGGATATTGTATCGAATACAAGCCTTAATTTGAGATTTCTACATTCTGTTTTTTCCAATTACAAGTTCTGTAAGTTTGTCACTATTTGTCAATTTTCACACAACTCACAATAGATTGTCCAATAATTTATGCAAAAAATTAATTTTATCTCATCATATTTGTGATACAGTTTATTGCCCATTTTTTTCAGGACAATTACGATTTGATCATGTAGTTACATATTTTCGATCAACTTAATTTATTTTTTTGTAAATAATTTGCTCGCCAAGTCAGATAAAATGAATAATTCTAATTAAATAATTGGATCTGATGCAAGCGCATGAGGAAAAAATGTTATCGTAATCTTGAGGGGGTTTTGGGGGGGCAATTCAAGGAAGAAATGACAAAATATGCTTTCCTTATCCTGAGGTAGAGCTTATCCTAAATGAATGACTGGAGGGTAGAAAACAACTTGCTGCCACCCATAAAGCCAAAACAAATAAATACAGACAACAACAAAAGACATTCATATAGATATAATGATGATTCTTTGACATTTCTTTGACATGAGATTACAAATAGTGTATGAGAAAATACCAAATTTCATTTAAGCCTCTGTTGATAACAAGTTTTAATTTAATAGCATTAGTAATTCAATCTCAATTCATTTAGATTAATGGTCTCATGTGATTGGAGATTAATACCAATTTCTCATGAGATTCTTAATCTTTTATTTTTTAGAGATTAACAGTTACATTTCAGAATTTAATTTTTACACTGAAAACATAACTAATAGTCTAATTTCACTTTCAAAATCTATTATCAAACGTGACCTGAAATGCATATTCGAATATTGAAATATTTACAAATACGAATTTGCTAAGATTAAAGTACCATTAGAATTTGCTCTAAGAGCACTAAATAATTCCTCCTTATCAACAATAGAGTACAAAAATAAAAGCCATATGAGATCAATTGGCAAGCTTGTTATAAAGGTGTGAAATCCCCCAATCCTGTCATCAAACCATGGAGATCATATACTCTTTCCTGATCTTCATCTTCTTGTATTTCCTTACCAAGCACGTGCTGACAAAATATCAAAAATACCCTCCAAGCCCTTCCCTCTCCCTCCCCATTATAGGCCACTTACACCTCCTCACCTCCACCAAACCCTAGCCGCCATCGTGAAATGCCATGGTCTGGTACTATTCCTCAAATTTGGCTCTCAACCGGTCCTTCTCGTCTCCTCCCCCTCGGCTGCAGGAGAATGCTTCACAAAAAACGACATAGTTTTCGCAAATCGATCGTAACATTCAACATGACCGATCATAATATTTTTATAATACACACCATATGTAGTATAAATTTTGCCAAAGTAATGTGTTTTTTCCATTGGTCCGTTTCATATCAAATATGGGTCTTCTGAAAGACCGAAAAAGTTATTGAAATTATTATCATTTTATAGCTAAACGGTCAATTTATTTATTGGAAAGTTATTGAAAGTATTGATTTTGCAGAGCTACATGTTTTTTGGGCCAAGCCTGACCCACCCTTACAGCCCTCTGCAACCATGTCACGTGTCAGCAATCAAAAATAAAAAAATAATAATAATAATTCGAGCTAGGTAGGGTGTTCGGCTTTTAAACTAGGCCCAACCTGGTCCGCCACTTACACAAGTTGGGCTCAGCCTGAATCGAACTATCTAAACCCGTGACCAAATCGGGATGAACCGCCCGATCCCAGCCCAATTTGCACGTCTATCACTAATATCCATCACTTCTTCTTGTTGTTTTCATGTGTACAGGCTATGTTAACAGCAGACAGTGACACTTCAGCAGGGACAACGGAATGGGCTTTGTCACTGCCACTGAACAATCCAGAGGCACTAAAGAAGACCCAGGCCGAATTTGACACCCACATTGGTCCAGACAAATTAATCGAAGAATCGGCCTTCAATAGGCTTCCGTACCTCCACGCTGTCATAAAAGAGACTCTCCGAATGTGCCCAGCAGCACCCCTTATACCTCCCCATGAATCATCCGAACAATGCACTATAGGAGGCTTTCGGATCCCGTCTGGCACAATGCTACTTGTCAACGTCTGGGCCATCCAAAACGATCCGATGCTATGGGCCGAGCCCACAAAGTTCAAGCCCGATAGTTTTTTGGTCCCTGATAGGCCTAGAGATGGGTTCATGTTCTTGCCATTCGGGTTTGGGAGGAGGGGGTGTGCCGGGGAAGGTTTTGGCAATGAGAGTGGTTAGTTTGGTGTTAGGGTCACTGATCCAGTGCTTTGAGTGGGAGAGAGAGGGGGAGGAGATGGTGGACATGAGTGAGGGAGTGGGTCTCATCACGCCCAAGGCTCGGCCATTGGTTGCCAAGTGTCGATCACGCCGAGCCATGTTGAATCTCCTTTCTCAATTGTGAATTGGCAAAGTTAAGTTCTGCATTTTAGGTCAATGGCTAATCTGACCCTTTTGTTAAATTACTGTTCAATTATGTACTACCTGAGGCTCACGTGGTATCTTTCATTCATTTAATTCAATTGAAACTTAGGAGAAGGGGTCACATTGGCACTTTAGCTAAGTGTAAGGGGTTGACAGTACCATTTTAAAGTAGAGGGGTTAAAATAAGATTTATTGCAAAGTGCAGGAGTGAAAAGTGTAAACCTTCGCTTATTTTCAGATAATTTTTTATTGCGAGACATCTTGATCTGTGGATTTCGTTTTAAAATATTTAATTGAATGGCCAGAAATAAAGTCAATTCCCAAAGCGTATCCTTTTGAATGAAATAAGAATATTTGCAAAATAAAAATAAGAATATTTAATAAAATAAGAATATTTAATAAAATATTTTATACACGAGTATGGTATGTTTTAGTGTAAATTTCACTAATGTCCCCGAGGTTTTAAAAAATACAACTATCTCCCTTATAGTTTTTAAATAGTACTGACACCTCTTACTTTTAAAATTATAATTGAAATTCACCTCTATAACTATTTTTTTTATTAAAAAAAAAACTTAAAAAGTTTATTTTTTAAGTATATTTAGATTATGTGCACTTTAAAAGTAATATATTTAAACCAATTTTTTTTATAAAAAAAATCTTATTGATAACAAAATTTTATTTTCAAGTATATTTTAATTAGGAGTATTTGAAAAGTAAATTATTTAAATTAATTATTTTTAAAAAAATACTTATTAATAAAAAATAAAAATAAAATAATTTATAAATAAACTGTTTAATGGGTGTATTTATTTTGCAAAACTTAGCGGTGTCCATTGAGCCCATTGCCCAAGTGTGACATGACCTTAACCTGTCGGCGCTATAGAAAATGGGCCCGAGGATTGGGGAAGACCACAAGTTCAAACCAGAGAGACAAGATTCCAGGAGAAGGTTTGGACCTCAGGATGGTTGGGCTAGGCTTGAGGCCGCTGGTTCAGTGCTTTAGTTGGGTTCAGGCCCATCCATGGACTCCAATGGTTAAGTGCCTGTTTGGA
>BRYE01000011.1:4605082-4610082 GCA_030159115.1 Actinidia arguta var. hypoleuca | reverse complement strand
ATGGATAATCTTATCGATAGATTTTGTAAGTTGAACAATTTTTTTATCACCAATATGAACTTGAGGTGAATCCATAATGGGTCAAACTTTACCATAAGTTCAATGTATGAAGTTTAGAGAAACCTGATCTGTTTTGTTTTTGTAATTAGATCAAGAATTTAAGAATGAATTTGTTGAGAGAAAAAAAATAAATAAATAAATAAAATCTAAACCATTAAATTCTTATTTTTTTTTTCAATTCACTAAATTTTGAATCCAAAAACAACGTAGAAGAATAACATAACGTTAATTTTTTACGTATCACAACAACAAAATATAGTAATATTTACGCGGGGGTGGGGGGGGTGTTTAAAATATTTTTAACTGTAACCAAAAATAGTCTTTTTTTTAAAAAAATTTACCGTGGAATTAAAATTAATGTATTGAAGCTCCCACTAAAATTGATACAAATTTCAAAAAAAAAAAAAATTATCGCAAACACTCAATTGGGTCCATCCTTGGGCGCTTGATGAGTGCAGTACCATGTGACTTGTTGGGCTGGGAAATTACCACCATACATGTAACATGGTGGGTTAAAAAATTTATTTGGAGATATTTACTATTTGTTAATTAAAAGTGTATTTTGAAAACAAAAATAAGAAACAAAATTCGAAATAGATACGTAGACTAAAACTAGTATTGGACACAGTTTTCTTAAGATAAACTTGCACCATCGCTATGGTGTTCAAGCTCATTAGACATTCGTCTCCCGGGATACAACAATCTTTACGTAGAATAAAAGCAATACTATAATTGTTTTGCACAACAAACTAAATAGTGGAGGAACTCTCTGACTGACTTAGACACAAATTCGATAGGATGAAAAACTCGAGGAGAAATAGAGTGTATATAAAAAATAAAGTGACACTAACAATAAGTTACAACTCTTCGCAATCAAAAGGTAGCAACGAAATAATACAATCATTCACCATGAAAGTGTCTTTCCAAAGTCAACTTTATTTACATTAAAAATTAAAATTATTTAAAATAACCAATATTTTCCAACCCATATGAACCATCCTCTCTAGACAAAGAAATAATGTTTGGGTTTAATTCATCTGGTACAAGTGTTGATGATGATTGGTGAAAGCTGGAAGGATAGATAGGTGCCACCAGAGAGCATATGGGTAGCAAAGGTAATAAGTTAACCAGTTGTGTTAATATCGCATACGCATGGAGTGCAATTATGTCCATTCACGTGATTGAATGTTGGCTTCTTTATCAATTTATTAAAATACGTGGGACTCACAATTTTAAATAGGACCTAATAGAGTAAATACCTTATTGGGTGATGAATATAATTACACTCATTACACTTACACACAGTGACACAATTAGCAAATATATTTTTTTTTGTCAAAACTTTTTATTTATCGGGTTTGACATAACTAGAGAAAACAACAAAATTTTAAAAATAAAAAATATTTTAAAACATTCACTAAATACAAAAATAAGAGGTTGCTTTTTGTTATGATATTTTTATTTATATGTTATTCTAACTAGTTATGAATGAGTGTGTTTAATGCGCATAAAAAAATTATAAATTATTATAATTAATTACAAAAGTATATAATATTCATAGAAAAAAAGAGGACAAATATTTAAGTGTTTTTTGGAAGACAAAATAAATCAACCAAACCTCAGGCATTAAGGAGATAAGAACATGAGTCTTATAAGTCACCACAACAGCTAGACACTCGACACACTTGACAATAGGCTCAACCTTGCTCTGATACCACTAGTCAATATTGACTCCATAACTTAATTTTGATGATAACAAAATATTGTATTAGCGATTTAATAAGTTTACTTAGTGTGCAGATTATAGCATGTTTTAATCTCAATTAAGTTATGACTTGAAGCTTAATGCACAGAAGATTTTGAGTATTGCTAGCATATCAAGTGTGTTGAAGGTTGATGAATCATGAAATGGATTGACACATTGATGAAGAAATCAATAAAGATTTAAAGCAATTGAATTCTATTTTGAAGAGATTGAATGTGTTTAGATGAAGAAACCATTAAGCTTATGAAGACCCCTTAAAGATCTTAAATTACTTAAAAGCTTACTTGGTCAAGGAAAACATGGAAATATGTTCTGGACAAGAAGTATCAACACATGAAGATAGTAAAAAATTAATTTTGTAAATGAAAATGTCGACACATGATTTTGAGGAGTTGACACATGAAAACAGTGAACAATCTGAAAATGAAAGTGTCGGCCCATGGCTTTGAGAAGTCAACACATGAAGACAATGGATAATCTGAAAATGAAAGTGTTGATACATGGCTTTGAGGTATCAACACACAAAGACAGTAGCCAAAGTTGTGAAAATGAATGATCAGGAGTCGACACATGAATTTGAGGTGTTGACACATATAATCAGAGGATAAAGTTTAGAAAACTGATGACCAAGAATCGACACATAAAATTAAAGTATTGACACATGGAGACAGTATATAAGAATTGAAGAATGAAGGCTTGAGTGTCGACACATATGTTGACACATGGTAAATCAGCACTTGATAAATCAGCACATACTTTGTAATTATTTATTGCATAGTGGAAGAAAATTTCGAGAAGGTCTTTCTTGTGTCTTGCTTTTACCTTATACTTGCCTATATTGCATTGCATATATCTTGATTTACTGTTTCATTGATTATATTGATTTTTAATTAATCATAATTGCAATTAATTTTGAAAAATCCAATTCACCTCTCTTTTTGGGTTGCCTTTTAGGCTAACAGTCAGGCCCAACCCATTTTCCTCCATAAAATTTAGGTATTAAGAAGAGAGGAACATTAGTCTTACAGATAGCATAAAAGGGTCAGAACTGAACGATGTGAAATATTTTAATAGTTTTCAAATTTTTTTACTATTTCGTGTATTCCTAATTGCAATGAGCTAGCACTCCCAATGATAGGCTCTACTTACCTTGCTTTGAGAAAATTGTGAGGTTACATGTGGACCTATTCCAACCGTGATGTCTATGCAAAAAATAAAGTTGATCGATTATTGACAGTTATAAATTTTTTTTATATTTTTAGAATAGATTGATGTCCAATTATTGGCTATCGATCTCAAAATATTCAAAAATTTTGCATGAATGATTTTTGCTTTAAAAAACTTATAAATTGAACGACTGAGATTGAATTAGTAGGCTCGAATGTATTTGAGAGATGTGCATGTATAGAAGAATGCTAGATACATAACTTTTGAACATAACACTTTCACAAATAGTGGATTGCACATCATATAAATCCCACTATGAGACCCACACTAGAATGTTGTGCACCTAACATTTTTTAGTATTGCTAGCATACCAAGTGTGTTGAATGTTGATGAGTAATGAAATGAATTGACACATTGATGAAGAACTCAATAAAGACTTAAAGTAATTGAATTCTATTTTGAAGAGATTGAAGGTGTTCAAATGAAGAAATTATTAAGCTTACGAAGACCCCTTGAAGATCTTAAATTGCTTAAAGCTTAATTAGCCAAGGAAAACATGAAAGTATATTTTGGGCAAGAAGTGTCGACACATGAAGACAATAAAGAATTGATTTTGAAAATAAAAGTGTCGACACATGACTTTAAGGAGTTGACACATGAAGATAGTAGACAATCTGAAAATAAAAGTGTCAATACATGACTTTAAGGAGTCAACACATTAAGATAATGGACAATTTAAAAATGAAGGTGTCGACATATGGCTTTGAGGTGTCGGCAAACACAGACAGTGGCCAAAGTTTTAAAAATGAATGATCAGGAGTCGACACATGAATATGAGATGTCGATACATGTAATCAGATGACAAAGTTTGAAAAACTGATGATCAAGAGTCAACACATGAAATTGAAGTGTTGACACATGAAAATGGTATATAAGAACTGAAGAATGAAGGCTTGAAGTGTAAACACATGTTCTTGGAGTGTCGACACATGAAACTAGTAACCTCAGACATCGCAGAAGATGTTGACACAAGAAACTAGGTATTGACACATAATGGCTATTTTTTTAAACGTTGAATTATTTAAAGTCGCAATTAATGAGGTCCAACTACCTCCAACGGAAAAATTAATTTCAGGGCATTATATACAAGCTTCCAAATGCATTTATGAAGTGAGACACAAGTCTATTACATTGATTGATCATCAAAGTGCTGACATTTTTCTTATTCTTTAAAAAATTTCTTTTGTTCTAAAAGGTTAAATCATTCCACTCTTATCTACTATTCATAGAGAGTTTATATTTCACTTGTATAACATTCATACACTTGTAATTAAGAGTTTGAGTGTTCTCTTGTATAAGCAAAACACTTGTAAATTGAAGTGGTTCTTAGAGAAAATCACTTGGAAGAATTTGAGAGAATTTTTTGTGTAAAAGTGAGCTAAGTACTTGATAAATCAACATCTACTTTGTAATTATTTATTGCATAGTGGAAGAAGACTTCGAGAAGGTCTTAGGGAAGACGTAAATCACAAATTGTGATTGAACCTCAGTAAATATATCTTGATTTACTATTTCATTGATTAAATTAATTTTTAATTAATCATAATTGCAATTAACAGTTAGGCCTAACCCATCTTTCTCCATAAAATTCAGGTATTAACAAGAGAGGAATATGAGCCTTATAAATAGTATAGAGAGACCAAAATTGAGCGATGTGAGACATTTTAATAATTTTTAATTTTTTTCCTTTTTCGTGTATTCCTAATTGCAATGAGCTGGCTCCCCCAAGGATAGGCTCTACTTACCTTGCTTTGAGAAAATTGTGAGGTTACCCAACCGTGATGTCTATGCAAAAACAAAGATAATCGATTATTGACAGCTATATAATTTTTTTATATTTTTAGAATAGACTAATGTCCAATTATTGGCTATCAATCTCTAAATATTCAAAAAATTTGCATGAATGACATTTCTGTAAAAATCTTATAAATTGAACGACTGAGATTGA
>BRYE01000011.1:4575082-4577582 GCA_030159115.1 Actinidia arguta var. hypoleuca | reverse complement strand
ATGTTCTTAAGAAATAGAGTAATTGATAAAAATACTCTAGAAGAGTGCTCTTATAAATATTCCAAAGTGCTCAATAAATTTCTTGTGAGAGTGTTGATTAGGGATGGCAACGGGGCGGGTTTAGGACGGGTTCGTCCTAACCCGACCTCGACTCGATTAAGAAAACCCTCCTCCACCCCAGTCCCAAACCCGTGACGGGTTGAAACGGAGTATCTCATACCCAACCCGACCCCGACCCCGACCCCGACCCCGACCTGTTTAATTTTTTTTAATTATATATATATATATATGGTATAATTAAAAAAAAAGATAATTTTGTCAATTTATAATTAATCGGGGCGGGTTCAGGGCGGGGGCGCCAAAATCCGAACCCGTCCCGGGTTTTAATTTTTCTCTCATAACTTGCCCCGAACCCGTTTATCCCTATCCCAAATCCGCCCTATTAGGGGCGAGGCGGAGACCCGATTTTTTCGGGATAATTGTCATCCCTAGTGCTGATATGACACTATTTCGTACCTTTGTATTACAAATTTTAAAATGCCATAAATTTGTTGTACACAATTATTTTTAATAAAATCTAAATTTGTATAACCTTCTCAACGAGATCTATCAAATAAGATCTATATTCAATATGAAATTATAAAAATATTAAAAAAAATACTTTTTTGGCAATAAAATTTAAAAAAGATAAATTTATCAATTATATAAAATATTAGTATTTTTATAAATTTCTTCACTCATCACAATATTAAGGGATAATTACATTAAGATTTTATTTATCGAACTTATATATGGATGTGTTTCGCATATAAAATAGTTAACTAGCAAAGTTATTTTGTCACTTAAAACTTCATAATTGTTCCCCATCACATGTGGGTGCCCAAGTTACAAGAATCTAATTAAAAAATAGAGTAATTCATAAAAACATCCAAGTGATCCAATAAATAACATTGTTACTTATTTAATTTTGACTTAATTTGTAAGTAACGACTTTAACAATAAGGCCTACCTTCACTGCCACTACCAACCTAACACCACTTTTGTCGTCCCCGCGCACTACTATAATGAGCAACACCATCTCTCCACCTCTGCAGTTAACCATCGCCACACCCCTTCACCTCAATCACCACCATCTCTCCACTACCACTTCTACTACTACCACCACTATCATCTCCCTTTCACCTACTAATAACACCACCACCATTGTCGCCACCCTTTGCTTCCTCCATCATTCCACCAACCTTCTACAAACACCTTCCACCTCTACCACTACACCAACACCAACACCAACACCAACACCATCCCTCCACTACCAATACCACATCCACCACCATCATTCGAACAATACTACTACTGTTGTCGCCACGACCAATACCACAAGCACCACTACCATCCCTCCGCCTATCAATATCACAACCACCATCATCTACAACCACTATCCATTTACTACCCATACCATAACCACAACCACCCTCCACCTCTATTATCACTTTACTACCCTCGTCACTTTTATACTTTCATCACATGCATCACCTCCGCAACTACCACAGTAATCACCATCTGTTTGTCACTATCACATCTACCACCATGATTACATTAGCATTATCACCACCAAATCATTACCACTAAGCCACCACCACTCCTTTTATAAATTGAAAGATAAAATTCAAAAAAAATATATTTTAGATTTATCTCGTTGAACATATATAAATTAGATTTAATTTTTTGAATAAATCATTCAGTTGCAATTTAGCACTTATATTTTTACCTAACAGTTTTTTAACTTAAAATATTCAACATTCAATTTTCAGTACTTATTTTTTAATTTTTAATTTTTAACATTCAATTTTATCAAACACCACCTTATCCTTATATAAATTTGGATAGTTGTTGTGCCATGTGCTGAGGGGATTGAGGTACATTTTGATCCACTCATGTAATCTAAATTATTCATTTGATAGGGATCGTCAAGAAGATTATTCATACGAAAGTTTAAATTGATCAAATATCAATAATCATAAGGTTTGATCACTTTTGTTTTGTAAAAAAAAATGAATTGCAAGTATATGTTTATGTTTTTAACATTGACCTTTATCCAATTGTATGACTTTTGATCCCTAATCAATACTTGATTTTTTTACATGAATATTTTTGACAACCTTTGCTAATTAAAAGATTTGAATTGAATCAATGAGCATGGGATATAAACCCTTGGATCTTTGATGGAGAAAAAGGAAAAGGATCGACGGTTAGATCGTTCAATTATTATTATTATTATTATTATTATTATTATTATTATTTTTTTATCAAATATTTTGTCCAAACACAGCTTAACATCCGAAGGCCTATCTTATCACGTTCTAAAGTCATGTTGATGTTGGTGTTGATAAACCGTGTCATAATTGCGGTGGGGTTGACGCATGTGATATTTCCCTTTCCCGGCAACTACCCCCACAAGCAAAGAAATTGAAAGGATTTTCCCCCACATTTTACTCTCTCT
>BRYE01000011.1:4560082-4562582 GCA_030159115.1 Actinidia arguta var. hypoleuca | reverse complement strand
TCAAAGTTTAAAATATTCAAATTAAAACTTGAGAGATGAAATTAGAATACGAATAAAACTTATTTGTAAAATAAAAATTACACAGCATCAAATATCACCCCGATTGCACGATTTCACCGACCAGCCTTTACTAGAATGCCACGTTGCTTGACGAAACGACGCACAATGGTATGTCACATGGTCCACCAATCTCACGCGCCTCGTCAAAAATATTTTTAAATTTGTTTCTTTTCAAAAAATCTTGTTTTTTTTAAGGAAATAACTATTTTTCTGAAAAATGAATTAATTTTTATTTTTACTGATTTTTTTGTCGAAGTTTGTATATTTATATTTTGTCTTGATTGGAATAATCAATAAAAAATTATATATATTTACAAAAATTCACTACAATCCAAAATAATTCTAATTAACTTTAAAAAAAAAATTATTTAAAAAAATTTATTTTATCTCCAATTGAGGCTTCTTAAAGCATCTCTAATCCACCTTCATTTCTCCGAATGGAGACTGAAATGGAGAGATTTCAAGGTATAGCTCCAAAATAGAAACTCGACTTTGAGTCTCCAAATATAGAGACCCTCCAAAATTTAGAGGCTTATCTCTATTTAATTATTTATTATTTTTTTTGAAAAAATATGAATAATTTTTAAATTATAATTATTTTTTTATAAAATTAATATTATTAAGAAGATATGACTGTGACTTTAAAAATAAAAAAATATTAAATTTATTTTGTTAGATTATAATATTTTATAATGTAAATTTTTAGAGACAAAATATTAAATAGTTAAATTTTTTAAAATATAAAGTTGAAAATAAAATTTTGAGTTTGACTTTAATGAATAGAAAATATTTTTAGACATATTTTTTAATTTTAAAATATTATTTTACATCTTTAAAATATAGTTTCGAAGATTTGGGGATGGAGATGCTTTAAGACTTTAAATGGTGATAGGCCATCATTTATTTGGTTGCCCCATTAAGCTTCGGGTTTGTATATCACGCGCCAATCTTGCGGGTTTATTTTATCTGCCTAGTTCAACAAGATTCGGAAGAAAAAAAAAAAAGAGAAAGCACGTGTGGCCCACGAGAGTGATTGCAAATCAAAACTACAACAACCAATCGCCACTCCCCACGTGGACTCAAAATTAAAGAATCGCCACCAACCAGAATCCCAATCCAACGAAACTAATAATGGCGTCACCGGAGAGACGTTGGCCAACGATTAAAGGACACAGCTTCTTTCCTCAACCCTTTTTTTGACAGAGAGCACTGCTAGCATCTCAAAATTTTTAAAAAATAATAATTAGGATTTAAATTGAATTGATTTAGATTCATTTAGTTATTTGAGATTCACACATTCTAGTGGATTTGAATCATTAATTTTAAAAAAAATTATTTAAATTTTGAAACAATAGATTTTTTCTTTTGTTTATTCAAACTAGTAGAAACTAACCCTTTTTCTATGTGGTCTTTTAAGTAAAAATGATTTTTTTATTTTTTATTTTTTAATTTAGGTGAAAACTATATATTTTTAAATTATTCTCATCGAGAGAAATCAAAAAATATAAAATTTTAGTCAAATAATAAATAAAAAAATTACAAAATACAAATAAATTAAAAAACAAATCAACTATATAAATCAAGAAACACCTATTCCAAACATAGCTCCAAACACCTAATTCAATTTCTAGAGTTCCAATAACACACTCATCGGGCTAGGTATGCTCAACATCTATATTTTGAAAGCGAGAAATAAAGATACAATATTGAAAATAATGATTTAAAATTTGTATTGTGATATGATAGTTGAATGTATTTTTTAAAGGTTGATACTCTCATAAGTTAGTGGGCAAATTTTAAAATCCATCTTGATGATTTCAACAATTTATTTATCTTAACTGATAATCCAAAATATTTATTTTATAAAATTTGTTGAAATGATCAATTCACATAAAAAAAATAAGTTAATAAAAAATCGATAATCACGTGATGAGCTGAGATCAAGGTACCCAAAATATATTTTGTAACGTGATGATTGATGGTCTCATATTTTCGATGTGACTTAGAGCATCTCTATTCGTTTAGTTAACTTGTATGCTAATGAGTGTATTAGTATAAATTAGATATCTAACTCTTTTTTTTTTTTTTCTCTTTAATGGTTTAGTTAAGACATAAGAGTGTGTTAAATGGACCCCATCGTTCCTAAATAGTAAATACTAGAGGCATAATTAAATTTGTTTAGCAAGTTAACAAAAAATAAATGTGCCCCATCATTAAAATAAAACTTTTCAATCATTGTTAATTTTTGTAGATGAAAAATATGTGGGCTCCACTCATCGAACTGTGTAATAATTTATTTGTACATAAAATTAAGGTAGTAGTAGATTGTGCACTTTTTAACATAACCCTGTTATTAGTATCGTTAACTAACTAGTGTTTTAGTTAATAAAAATGGGACCCGATTTTGTCTCTGTGGAGATTTAACATACAAAACGTTCAT
>BRYE01000011.1:4552582-4557582 GCA_030159115.1 Actinidia arguta var. hypoleuca | reverse complement strand
GTCTCTTGCAAGCCCATAATATCGAAGGATTGTCGTCTATAGATCGCTAACCATCAATTTTGATATCACTAGCTGGGAGAGAGTTCGCTTCAAGAGTCCTTCCATGAATTCATGTAAGACCCGATCCATTTGAAGAGAAATTACATAGGTCCACATCTACATCGTTTTTAGTTTAATATACACTTTTTATAACTCATATCCACTTAAAAACTTAAATCTTGTAAATAGTGAGTCAATTCAATATATATTAAGAAACAACTCTTTTTTTAACTATATTTATTCTTTCACTCATGTTATCAACACTTTATGTGAGAGTGCCTGACGAAAAACAGTTCCAATACTTTAGGGAGAGGAATGATTTAAGCTGTATTTGGATCGAGGATGAACAACTCGTTTGGGTTGAGGAATTAGATTGTCCCTTATATTTGGATTACAAAAATAAGCAAGAAATTGAGTGTGACAGAGAACTATCTTACTAAATCTCTTTTGTTTCTGACATAAACAGTGAGATGATAAGAAATGGTGAGAAGCAAGAATGAAAGTCGGTCGGTCTGCGGTTTGTCAATAAAACAACGAAGAAGGTTAGAACATCTAAAATCGGGTTTTGCTTTCGTTTCTTCATCAAAACCTGTCGCCGTCATCTCAAATTAGGGTTTCTCATAACGCAAATTCAACGTCGAAGAAGATTGAAGATGGGGCATTCGAACGTGTGGAACTCGCATCCCAAGAGCTACGGTCCCGGATCTCGTACTTGGTAGTTGCTTCCTTCTCGAGCTTGTTCGATTTTCCGTTTGATTACGAGGAAAGCAAAGGAAAAATGATAAGAAACTTAAAAAGGAAAATTGTGAGACAGTCAATTTTATAGTGTTTGTTATCGAGTTTTTCGTTTATTTATTTGACTGAGTCCTTAATTCGTTCTACGATCTTATTGCTGCCTGAGTTTGTTCAGTTGTTGGTAATTCTGAGGCCGTGTTTGGATCTAGGGTTTGTGGTGGGATTTAGGGAGTGAAAGGAAAAGATGAGGGAAAAATAAAATCCATGATCCAAACACAGCCTAAGTTTGAATGCTTTAGGAAGTGTGATCAAGTCACTGCAGTATTAGGCAACTATGACTAGTAATCGAATCTTTACGCAAAGGGGCTTTGTGTCTATTGTGAATAGAAATTCTGCTTTTAGGCACACATTCCCGTTAAATTAATACCAGAGCGCACTTTTTACCCGTTTAAAGAATTTTTGGAGCTGATTGTTTATGGCGTTCCATTTCTCTGATGAGTTGTTAGTTTTTTTTTAGTATAAGAATGAAAAATAAAAGGACCGCAGATGTAAATAGTGTTTGGTAGGAGGTTGCTAAGGTGGATGTGTGGCAAGACTAGGAGAGAGAGAATTAGGACTGAAGACATTTGTGAAATAGTAGGGGTAGCATCAATTGTAGGCAATTAGAAAGAAAAAAAGAGGAGATTTGGTCACATACATAGAAGACTAGTAGATGTGATAGTGAAAAAGATTGATAAAATTATTGATAATGGAAATGCTAGGGGACGGGAAGACCCTAAAGTGACATTTTATGTTGTGCGAAAAAAATGATATGAATTTGTTAAATTTAACAGAATACGTAGGCCTTATCAAAGTAATGTGACGAAAAAGGATTCATGCAGACAATACCAATTGATTTGGGGCACAAAAACTAGTTTGGTTTGGTTTGCATATTTAGGATCGTGGTTATGCTTGTATATAGCAATTGATATCTGGCATTCAATCAAACTACTTTCTACCAAATAAACTTGAAGGCTCTTTTGATGAACTTCTGGGCCGCCTCGTCTGTTTAGGCAGAGCATAGCCACATTTGTTTCACAAAAGTGTTGTTGACGGTGAAATTCTTATAAAAATGTTATATATTATGTTGGTTTTGTCTCAATTTTATAAAGGCGCGTCTTTTGCTTCTGTGGTCCTACTTCATTGAAGATAATTATTTGTAAGCCAGATTTGATTTTGAGATCTTTGTAATTTTGGCAGCCGAGTTTGCGGGAATCCTCATGGTTTGATAAGGAAGTATGGTTTGATGTGTTGCAGGCAGTGCTTCCGTAGCAATGCCAAGGAAATAGGTTTCATCAAGGTTAGTGATTGTATATTTTCTCTTCCGACCTTAAAATGCATCTGTAGTGAGTCTTTTGTATTCTTCTTGATTTTGAACGTGTTACTTCCACTACTTGTGTTCTTGTTGTTCCATATGTTTTTATTTATACTGAAGGGAACTTATATTCACACTCCCCTTGTGTGAGTCAAAATGACAGGAAAGAGTGAGAGGGACTACAGAAGAGGAGTTCCCATAATGAATTTTTCTTTATACCTGATTTTGTTTCCCTTATTACTTCTGTCTGTCAGTATCGCTAAGGATGAAGAGGATGGCATCAACACTGATAGATGTTTTGTTCGGAAGAATCATCTAGAACAAGCTCAGTATTTTGTTCTTTGCAGTATTCGTTATCGGATCTCCTTAACGGTGTTCAGTTTTTGTATTTTTTGTTGCTTGATGGTGGACCAAACTTTTAGTGAATGTTAAACCCAGAATTTTTTTAAGTTGCTTAATCTTGTTTCATTTGATAATAACACCTCTGGTCCTTGGAAACCAACTCTGTTGCATTATATCCAACATTATATGTGCATACACCTAATAGACATTCTTGTGGAGTTTGATGTGGGTTAAACAATCAAGTTGTCTTCGATTTTTTAAGAATAGCAGTTTATTAGGCACACATACGAATAAATCAGAGTAGGAAGGGGACCATGGAGTTGCTTGTTTCCCATCTACCCTGGATAGGCTTTCTAGAGGGAGATGGGTTTGTCAATCTTGATGTGCTGAGGAGAGGTATATATCAGTTTAGCTTTGAATTCTTAATGTCTTTGCGTTTGGGGCATCTTTATTGTTGAGTTCAATAAGAGGGTATTGTCTATATGTTGGATATAATAGTTACAACTTACAAGTCTTGATGTCTATATAATAGTAGTCCATTATTCCATACCTACATATCCATTTCTCTCTGTGAATGTAACGTGGGTATGAGTTGGCACGTGTATCTGTCAATTTTAAAAAATAAAAAAAAGGGAAAGGAAAAGGAAAAGGAAAGGAAAAGAAATTTCTCAGGTTTTAGAAAAGTGATTGGTGTTTTTTTTCTGTGGGATGTGGACAGTGGACAGACTGTGTTTAACCAAATTGGGTGGCTGTTAGGAACTTCATGAAAACACTCAATTCTTTGATTAAAATGGAATAAGAAATGTAATGCGGGATGCTCTATATTTGATGGCCACTGAATTTTACTTGTGTAATGCTGCTCTATAAACTAACAAATCTTATAAACTTTCTTCTCTCTCCCCCTCCTTGTGCTGGAAAGGGTGTAAGTAGGAGGTGAATTGAGATGTGTGAGCCTATTCACGTGGGATGTATATGGCGTATGTTTGTTGCTCCCCCTCCTGGTGTGTGTTCCAGGGTGTAAGTGGGTTGAGTTGTGACGTTGTTACTATCAGGTAGCACCTAGAGGTGCTACATTGTCCAAGTCTCCATAATAACATGTAGCACCTAGGAAACTACATCTAATTGAATATATATAAGTTTCATTAATATTCCATCAAAGGAAATATAAGATATAATATTATAATAAATCCATATATTTTTTTTAAGTGAAAAGGAAGCGAAAATGATGATTCAAAATGATGAATCATATGTCATTAACTATTTTGATCTATTTGTTTATTAGAATTTATTTAATTTTATCATTCTGAATATGATTTAAATAAGTTTGAATTGGTTATGGGCTTGGACGGGTTTGGTC
The DNA here is from genome assembly GCA_030159115.1 of Actinidia arguta var. hypoleuca. NCBI lineage: Eukaryota > Viridiplantae > Streptophyta > Magnoliopsida > Ericales > Actinidiaceae > Actinidia > Actinidia arguta. The sequence goes on along the minus strand of BRYE01000011.1, from coordinate 4,553,755 downwards.
TGAGTTGAGCCTAGCTTGCGAATTGGGCGATTCGGGCTCAGCCCAGTCCGTGAGCCAGGAAGCCTGCCCAGCTCAGACTGGTGGACAAGCCTAGTCCCTATCCGAGCTTGGACCATTCCAAACGGTTTGGGACCGAGTTGGACCGACTAGAATTTTTTATTTTTTATTTTTTAAAAAAAAATTTTGGCTACATATTTAAAATGTTGTATTTTTTACACATGTTTATTTTCTTTTAATGTTATAAATAATGTCTATTATTGTAAGTCATTTTATTAGAATTTATTGTTTAACAAATACTAAAAATTAAAAATTATACTTTAGTAATTTACTACAACAATGTATTATTATTGAACAATAAATTAAAAATTGACTAAATAAATAGAAAGATATTGATTTTCTTAATTGAAAAATAATGTCAAATACATTGATTGGAAAATTGAAATAAACAAACCACCGAAATAAATTTGAAAGTTGAGATTTGCATCACTATAGTTAAGTACATCTCAATCAAGTTGACACTACTTAACCATTGTTCATTTGTATTACTCATTCTTTTCTTATAATGTTAAAAAAAAAATCCGACTAATTATTGCCTTCATGATCTTGAAATGTTCTAAAATGTAACTTTTTTGTTTAATCTCGTATTGAATTCGGTACTTTGTATTATTCTACTCTTTAAGAGAAATTTGACACTTTAGTATCTTTGAGTTCAACGAGCTACTACTCTTGTCCATCTGCCGATTGTCTACACTAAAAACTGTCTATGATCCCACAGTTGATGCCAAAAGAGTTAATAGATTACAGTTCCATGATGGAGAGTATTGAAAAATTACTTGTGCGGTTTTTCCACCATAACAAAATATTTAAACTCTCTTTTTCACTCTCCCTGTTAGAAAATCATTGAAATCTGTGTCTAAGTATTTAAAAAAATAGTGCATGATAAAATACTAATGTTTTGCCTACTAACGTTAGCTATTGCACTCCAAACGTTCTTACCTCGTACGCTATTAGTGGAAACAGAAGGTGTAAAAGTGGTGGTGGTGAAAGTCATGCGTTGTGTAAAATATTTTGTTTCGTATGCATTACATAGTGCAGTTACAGCTACTTTAACATCATCACCGGTAATTGATAGATTTACATTTAATAGTACATTAATAGCAGTAATAAAAGATT
>BRYE01000011.1:4515082-4525082 GCA_030159115.1 Actinidia arguta var. hypoleuca | reverse complement strand
CTCAGAACCGACCCAACCCGGTCCATGCCCACCCCTACGTGGATTCATGCACCATTGCACCTCATATGCTGTTCATTGACAAGTGTGAACAGCTTGCACATTAGTCACTGGAATTGTTTGATCATTGACTTCCTATTGGATACCTTAATTAGCACGAAACATCCACATTCTTGGAAATTTCCATCCAAACCCATAAAAAGGGGGGAAAATATGACTTTTAAGAGATTTTTATAGGAAGGTTTAGAAGATACATACATACATATTTTAGTAATTATTTTATTTTTATTTTTACTTCATTAAACACTATCATATTATTTTAAAAGACAAACAATAGAAAATGTTAATTTCGTTCAAAAATAAATTATAATTGTCAATAATTATGTACAATTTTTTTTTTCTTACTTATACAGCTTGTATTTAGCTTTTTTCTTGTTCTCACGGTCTCACCTGTTTGTAATTTAAAATTTTAAAAATTAAATATATTACTTTCTTATAATATTTATTGTAGATCACTTAAATTAGTGGTTACATCCACACATAATCTAATTACGTGAATAAAAAGGAGGATAACAACAAAAATAAAGTCGAAAAGGCAAAGTTGTTTAAGAGAGAATCATGTAATAGTTTTTGAAGTATTTACAAACGTTCAAAATTTATGATCTTACATAGCATTAATAGGCATCATATGATAAAAAATTATGATCTTATGTGTCGAAAGCAGAATAAATAATGCTTCTACTTTTTATATATACTAGCAAAATACCAGCAAATTTACATCATGTACTTAATATGTATAAAGAATGTCATATTTTATCGAGACCCTGATAATTATTTTCTATAGTTTTTTAATAAATCTTTTTTATTCAAGTTTTGAATAAATTTGATACTTTTTTATTTTATCTTAAATAAATAGATGAATCTAAAATCTTAAAAAAATGGACCACAATTGAAAAAAGTCCCCCAAAAGAAAAGATCTTTTTTAGTTGTATGTTTTTAAAGAAATGTTTTCCATATGATTTTAGGTTTTTTATTTCTTGAGTTTCATATTTTGTTTAGTTGTATTGAGCTGAGCTGGAATGAATATACTTAGATAATAGCATGTTAATCCCTAAGCGTTTGGTCGAGGGAGAGAAAATAATAACTTAGACCTTGCTCCCCAATGTTGCGAGCATGAGCGGAGAGACACTAGGGAAAGTAGGGGTCAATTGACTCTATTGAGAAAAAAAAATTATACTACTATTTTTAATATAATTTTGATCTCACAAAAAATTAGTAATTTATCATAAATTTTATAATTTTGACTCCGATGAACCTAAGTTATGAAAATTTAACCCACAAAAAATTAATAATTTATCTTAAATTCTAAAAATTTTATAATTTTGACTCTGTTCTAACAATTTTAACTTTAAGTTCTGGCTCCGTCCCTGATTGTAAGATCAATTTTCATGAAAGTTAAATGTTCAAAACAGAACAATTAAAAATTTATTTGATCGTTAACTTCAGATCACAAAATTAATCGAGTGTAAAAACAACAAAAGATACCATATTGTTATACACTAATCCATCACAAGTGAGAAACCATTTCCTTAGTGGACAAACAAAGTTCACCTTTTTGAGGGGACCCATTATGACTTGGTTTCCATAAAAGCTTGATGTGTTCATCTCCCTGCTTTTTTGGAATGTACGATAAGCATAGAGAATAGGCATCGGATAAAAATTAGGCGCGTGAAGTGAAGTCATTGCTTACATATTCATTTATTTTGCGAAAAGTGTTAAAACAAGCTATATATAGATATATACAAACTATTCTCTGCATCTAGATACTTATATTCAGGAATGGAGTCAGAAAATAATTTTAATAGGGTTAAACTCGTAAAAATAATTTTTTATGATGTTAAAATTATATTTATAATATATTTTAAAGATAAATTAATAAATTTTTATATGATTAAAATTGTATATATAATAAATTATACAAAAGGCTAATAATATATTTTTTTTAATGGATCAATTGACCCCGCTTTTTCTAGTTCCTCCATCCTTGCTTACATCCCCTAAATTGTCAATTTCAATTATGAAATAAAAAATAAAATAAAAACACGTAAATCAATAATCTTACAAAACCATGCTTTCAACATGCATGAAAACGTGTTTGTTTGGAATAAATTCTTCATCACCAATTGCAACTGATAAAATAAGTATAAGTGATATGAATTCCTATTTAGGGTGTAATCGGTTCGGTCGGTTAGGTTTTGAAAAAAATTATGAGTCATGATTGAATTTTTAATTTGTAGAATTGTGAAATCGAAATAGAGAAATCAAACCATTCGGTTGGACAAAAATCGGTTCGATTTCTTGGGATTTTTTCTAATTTTTTGGTCTTCTATTAAAAATTCACTTAATTATTAAATTTTTAAATCACAAAATATAATAATTAACAAGTTCAAATCAAAAAACTTAATAATTTACAAATACCAATAGAATTTTAGCACGTGCCAACAAGATTTTAAGAAGTCAACATTTGCAAAAAGAAAAAAATGCCGGAGCAATAACACTAGCATAGCCAACCAACACAAGCTTATATTAAAAACACATCACAAAACCACATCGAACCTAAAATTTAGTAGTAAATAGTTGGCTAATTCTACTCGGTTCGATTTGGTTCGGTTTAGTGCATCACAAAATCACATCGAACCTAAAATTTTTGCTTTTAACATTTTAGAACCCGAAAACTCTAGATCGACAGCTAAAACCAAACCAAACCAAATCGATCGTTTTTTTTCCTATTGGTTCAGTTTTTTTGGTTTTTCTTTTAACACTCCCAGTCCAAATATATACTCCTTGAGTAGAAGGATCGAAAAAGTGGGGGAAAAAAAAAGTATTTTTTCCCAAATATAAGTCATTCTTTTTACTTATAAATTTATCTATTTCGACCAGAAGAAGAAAAAATATCACTAAAAATAAAAAATAAACTCGGTAAAAAAGCAAAGCAGAAAGCACATGGGTTCCTATTATAAACTCTCGGACATTGATTGATTAGTCATTAATGGCATGTTTGGCTGGTGGATATGAGGGGATAACTTTTCCCCTCTTCTTTCCTCCCTTATCAGGCGTTTGGATGACGAAAATTCTCTCGGATAACTTTTCCTCCCGGATAATTTTTCCCCAGCAGGGGGATAGAAGCGAATAATTTATGGTACCCTAACTAAAAGTTATCCAGGAGGATAAGGGTGGGGGATAAAGAAAAAAATATATATTATGCATGAATATCTTTATATTAAATATTTATATATGTATATATATATATATATTTTTAATATTTAAATATTTTATATTTTGTTTCTCTCTATATATTTTTTTCCTTATCCCCACCCTTATCCACTCATTCTAAAAAGTATTCAAACAAAGTTAAAAGTTATCACCCTCTAAAACTTATCTCCTGATACTATCCGTCACCCTGATACTATCCCCCAGCCAAACGACTCCTAAAAGTCTTGTTGCAGAAAACTCCTTGGCTACGGATTTGGACCTTAAGGCCCAAATGTGTGTGAGAGTGGCTGCAGTTATTGTACTTCATGGGCTCTAAAACCGGGCCTGTTGTTGATATTCATTTGATGGGCTTAAAAAATAGGCTGTCATTTGTCTATTTCATGTGCCGTCTCCTTAAGTAATAGTAATGGTAGTGGGCCCAAAGGCCCAGAGTCTGGGAAGTTATGTTTGTCTCTCTATCTCTACACTTTAAAATTTTGATTATGAAAAGCTTTTATTTTGATGCTTTTAAATTTTGTTTCAAAAATCAAATTTTAGTAATCTAATTTTTTTTTAGAATCACCCACTTGGACTATATATATTGGCTATAACGTGTCTTTTTCTTTTTAATTTGTTTCTATGTACAATCGACAAAACTTTACGTCACTTCAACTTAACAAGTCTTTGTCTCAATTATTCCGAGTCAGTTACGTGAATTTCTTCTTCCTTTAATTGATTTAAAGTCGTACCTCACTGGTGTTTACCGGGTATTCTATATACTACATACCAAACATCTGTTTAACTTAACGAGACTCTGTCAATTCTAAAATATTTTTTGTGATTTTATTTCTTTTTTTTTCTTTAAAAAACGCAGTTTGTTTAATTACAAAGTTAGGTCACAATTGGCAAATGATTAGAGCTATGTTGACTTAAATGATAACAAACAAGTCAAGCGGGGACGATAAAAGTTAGTCTGTATGGTATTACTCTTTTTTGTTCAATATTTCTCTTCCAACGATTTGCCACAAGTCCAACAAATTAAAAAAAAAAAAAAAAGTTTTGACTTTTTATTCGAGAAATATTCATATAAATTGAAAAAAGTCATTGACTCTGTATTTGTGAATTCATATGAATTGAACAAAGTTATTGACTTTTTATTTGAGGATTTATTTATATTGACTCTTTATTAGAGAATTCATACATACAAATTCTCAAATAAAAAGTCAATTTTACTTGTGTTGCTTTCAAACTTCTACCAAATGCATTGGTTCTAACCTCCAAGAGTCCAATTCAATCCCTCTAATTATTTTAATTCATGCTGGTTAGTGCTATGTTGGTGAAGTTAGGAAGTCCAGCTACTCATAGACCTCGACACTTTTTTTTTGTGGTTTGTTAAACACTGTATTTGGATTTAGGATTTAGAGAGTGATTTGTGAAGAGAACAAAAAAAGTTAGTAATAAAATTAAATTTGAACCATTAAGGACTCGGACTGATGACTCATTGAATATAAATTCAAGATCTTTACTAGCCGAGCCCTTGAAAAATTTGAAATATATATAATGACTCAAATGAAGTACTGACCCAACAACTTGATAGATTTAACCATACTAAGGGTTCTTATCCCACCAACGTGGGATAGGGTGTCACAATCCATCCCCTTAAATCTGTCCCTTAAACGGGACCAAACTCAATAACTTGATAACCTTAACCACACAGCTAAAATGCTTAAATACAAGTTTTTAGTAGTATACCACAATACTATTTATATATATCATACTAACAGTTTTTATCGTAGCGATATGAGACGGGATGTCACAGTTGTAACTATATATATTTTTTTTTATATATATTTTTTCACCAAATCATCAATACAAACACGGAACAAAAGAGTTTATTAGCAATGTGTCTTCATGAATGGTCATAGTGTGAAAAGGATAGAGCATGTAGGCGCATGCATGAGTTAATGTTAGGTGGTGAAAAGTCTAAAGTACCCCTCTAAATTATCTAGCAGTTCACAAACAGCTTAGAGCTAATATTACAATTCTCAAAGTCAAATGAAGCATGATTAAGACATTTTGAACCCATTTCATGCTCAACCCTATAAATCATTTTTTAGGTTATTTTTTCTTTGATTTTCATTTTTTGTTAGTTTTTTTGGGGGAAGGGTTCTTCAAAATTTTAGATTTTTCTAATTCGTCGTGACTAGAGCAATATATATATATATATATATATATATATATAACTTTTTACTTTTATGTTTCCTTTAGTCATCACGATGAACTGAAAAAATATTTTTTTTTTGACAATACTAAAAGTGTTCAATTTTCAAAAATAATTTTTTAGAATAATTTTCAACAATTATTTTTGATAATAAAATCATTTATTATTTCATATGTTATTAATTTTTTAGTGGAAATGATTTTGAAGATATCTTTTTTAATATTTTTCTGAAAATTGTGTTCTTTTATGAAAAATTCACAAAATCGAGTTTTGAAAACCCAAACAAGTTTTCTGAAAAACTATACTACAAAATTAATTAACAGTTTATTTTTTCATTTTTCAATATTTTTGGAATTAAATCAATAATTTTGACCAAACCTTTTGAATTTAAAAAAAAAAATCAACAATGTCAATAACAATGCTCTTCTTATCTAGAAACCGTCTTAGACCGCGTGTTATGTTAAAATTAATATTTTTTATTTGGTTTATTAATTAGAACTTAGAAATAATTTTAATTTATCCATTACTAATTTCATGTTCTTTTTTAATTTGGTTAGAGTTATTAATTAATTTCATGCTTGAAACTATGCTTTCAAGGGAAGTAAAATAGTATTATCTTGTACATAAACTAATCATAACTAACACCAACTTTATAAGAAAAAATTAAACCACCATTATTGTATTTTTTATATATTAATGAGTCATAACTGAACTGGAACTTGGAAATGGTCCCATTCACCCAAAAAAAAAAATAGAGTTCTTTTTCCCATGAAATTGTTAATTTGCTTTAAACATGGATATAAATATAATAATTTCAAGTTTGACAAGCTAATTAAATTATAGGGTAAATTTCACCATTGGTTTCTATAGTTTGATGAAAGTTTCACTTAGTCCTTGGAACCTTAATACGAACAATTAGGACTTTATAATATCAATTTGATTCCAATATACTCTTTACGCCAATTCCCGTTGAGAAACTGAACAAAAAGTGAGCACATGAAGCTCACATAACCCTTTATAAAAGATGACCTTACCGTCATTGCTCCCTGTAGTTTGACTAAAACCGCTCATTTGAGTTTTCACACACTTCCTTTTCATAATTGTTAACTGTTATTGAAGGAGGGATTAAATTGGAACTGGGTTAAAATTGTAGTGTTATAATTACTCAATTTTGAACTATAGGACACAAAGTGGAATTTTAATAAACTACAAGGACTAATAGTGAAAATTTTCCCTAAACTATAATTTATGCCAATTATTTATACATAAACTATAAGAAATTCATAAGGGTGTTGACAAATTAGTCTAAATAATTACGTTTGAGGGCAACGAGGTAAGCTTAACTAATGTAATTGTTTCTTTAATATCTTTTCTGCATTGATTAGTGGATATTAGGATTTTTTATGTCCTAATGATGTTATTTGGAACAACAAATTATGGATTACGAAGGCCATTCATGAGCCAAACAATGCCTAACCAACACGATTATTATTTGCTTCTTGGTATTTGAAAATTAATAATTTTTCTTAGGCGGCGACTTGACAGCTCTTAGATGATTAGTGAAGTCATGATCCTAATGCATACTTGAATTAAGGTTCTTTTGTATGTTTTGCAATAGGATCATGAAGATCATTATATTTTCGGATAGAAAGAAATTAAATAAAATGCTAGGGAGAGTATGTTCACTTTTATGGGTTTTTTGTTTTTTGTTATTTGTTGTTTTTCTTCTCTCTCTACTATCTAATTAATTAATGCTTTCCTAGAGTTTTGTTAATCACCACTCAAATCTTATGTGGTAGATTCTAGCTCATTCTGTTTTGTTAAGTTTCCCATTGGTGCTTGTTAAGGCTGTGTTTGTATTCCAAATTTGGTAAAAAATTAAATAAAATGGTTGGATTGTCTATTTTTATTGATTTATTTTATTTTTTCTTATCAAATTCTTAATCCAAACATAACGCCTAAAAGGAGACAAAGTTAGCAAACAGAGACGGAATCAGAATTTATGTTCAGCGGGATCAAACTCATAAAATTATACATATATACCGAAAGAGCAAGGATAGAATTTATGACAAATTATTAATTTTTTATGGAGTCAAAATTATATTTATGATAAATTATATTACGGATAATAGTGTACTTTTATTGGCTCCGCTCATGCTTAGCAAACATAAAAATGAAGGGGTATATTTTGTGGGCAAATTAATCTTTGAATCACCACGTCATTTTTAATTTAAGTTATCATAATCAAATACGTAACAAGCTGGTGTTACATTAAAGGTCCACTTATTTCAGACTTGCCTTATCAAGAAAATGAAAATTTTGATTAAGATAATAAATCATGAAAAAACATGGAAAATGTTAGATAGTTACTCTAACTTAATTGTGAGAATTGCTAGTACATAGATAATACCTTAAGAGGGAGATAATTTTTGAAGGGGGATAACTTTTAAATTTAATTGAATACTTTTTAGAATGGATGGATAAGGGTGTGGGATAAGGAATAAAATATATATCGAGAAACAAAATATAAAATATATAGATATTAAAAATATATATTTTGTTTCTATATATATATATATATAAATAAAAATATACATTTTGTTTCTCTCTTTATATTTTTTTTCTTATCCCCCACCCTCTTATCCCCCCGGATAACTTTTAGTTAGGGTGAGGGCCACCCAAAAATTATCTACCTCTATCCGCCTGCCGGGGGAAAAGTTATCCGCCTGGCAAAAACCATCAAAATGCCGAATAGCAAAAATTATCCGGGGAGAAAAATTATCCCCCCTCCCTATCCCCTTGCCAAACAGCCCCTAAAGACCATGTTTGTTTTGAAAATAACAATGTTAGATTGAAATATAAATTTTGTGAAACTATTAGTACGGTGTTTGTTGATTCTCTAGGTTGGATATGTAATCTGATAAATTTATAATGCACCCAATTGGCTGAATTCGTAATAATACCATCTTCCCATTATTACAAATTTAGGGGATATGTATTAACCTAAAATTCTAATCGTAGATAATTGGAGATAGTTTAAAAAATTCAAAAATATTTGGGTCATATATATGTCATTCTAAAATATTTGAATGAAATAATTAAAATAGCACGTGGCTCAATATCCATAGGGAGACGTGGCTTCCCATGGATGGTTCACACAAAAGTTATAAAAAAATTAAACTGTTGGTCGTTTGATAGGACAAACCTTGCTGGCACCCGCCTTTCACTCGTTTTGATCATGCTCAAAGGAAGTGGTTAATGCCACGATGGATAATGTTTATGCCACGACTCTTGATAGAATCTCCTAGTTAGAATGACGAATTTGTCCTTATAACCGAAGGCAAAGCATTCAGTCCATTCCTTTTAGTTATTGAATAAAGTAATATGAAAATATAATAAATTTGATTTAATTTGAAATACACAAAAAAATAAAATAAAAAAATCACGTGAAAATGAACCAATTTTTTTTATGCTCATTTTTTTTTCCAATTTGATCCTAAGTTTTATTGCAGGAGACAATGAGAAAAAAAATTAAAAATCAAAACAACAAAATTAGTTCGTCTAAACTCGGCCTCCATGTAAAAATAACAATCTATAATATTTTTGTATTAACTTTTGAAGTGGATTTTTTTTTTATGAGAAACGAATAAATATATTTTGAAATATACAAAAGAGAAAAGTGAACTAAATAAATTAGGATGAAGGGAGTAAACTAAAATAAGACAAAAGCCAGAGTGAAAATGGTAAAATATTAAAAATCACATAGGGACAACTTAAGAAAGTTATTAGATGAATTATGAAAAGTCAAAATGTGAGGATAAATGTGTAATTTTATCATAGGAAATTAGGAATGAGTAAAATGCTCGTGGTAGGAACAATTTGTCAAAAGAGATCGTGCAATGGCCGGTGTAGATGGAACTTTCCACCCAGATAAAAATACATCAATGATTACAAGTGTAACAACATATATATATATATATATATATATATATATATATATATATATATATAAATAAAAATATAAGTACTGTTGAAATATCTCACATCGTTTAATTTTGGCCTCTTTATCAGGCTCATGTTCTCTTCCCTTTAAAATCTAGTTTTGAAAAAGAAAGATGGGTTAGATCTGAAAAATGTTATCAGAGTAATGATTATTAAAACGATTGAAAGATAAAAACTGTCGATGGAAAGATTTTTTTAACCTATGGTCTTGTCTTCATGAACTCTTTTAATGAAATTATTGTTTTGATATTGGTTTCTAATAAGCGAAAAATTGTATATAGTAGTTGATTTAGAGAGAAAAAAAATAAAAAATTGGTATAAGTGAAGAAAGTAAGGTAGTTAACTGTAAATGGAAAAAAATATAATTTTTTTGTTAATATTTACCGTTTTAATAAATAAAAGAATTGTGTGATAAAACTTCAAAAACAATTCACCAAAATGTAACAAATGCACCTGGTATTTATTGATCAATACTATATCATATTGCAAAGAGATTTTTTTATGAGAAATGTCTCAATTTTAAATCGT
>BRYE01000011.1:4482582-4485082 GCA_030159115.1 Actinidia arguta var. hypoleuca | reverse complement strand
TAATCAAGAAAGTCAAATCCTAGATTTTTTTTCATGGACTTCTTGAATTTTCTATGGATATTTTTGAGGTTACTCATAGAGGAGCTGAACCATAAAAACAGAGTTTTGGGGGGGGTTTCTTGGAAATATTTGAGTCTTCCAAGAAATTGATTCGGACCCATGAGGGTGTTTGGGAAATAGTTTTTCCCCAAGAAACTGAAATCCTAGGGTTTTCTTTCGTGAACTTCTTGAAACTTGGATGCATATTTGGGTGGAAATTCAAGTTTCCGGGAACTAATCCCGAGTTTACTCAGCGAAGCTTAATGATAAAAACAGTGTTTCGGGATTCTCTTGGGAGAAATTGATTCTTGGAATTGTATACATGTATATTGTATACATGTCTTCGTGTACAGACATTTGTGTAAGAATAATGAGTTTCGGACCTGCTTCATTCATCTTAACAACAGAGCTGCTTCATTCATTGGGTTTATGGGTCTTTTAGATAGTGGTTAGGAACTCAACTTCTTGTTTGGTTGATGAGAAACAAGGAGAACATTCCTTTTTTTAGTTAATCTTAAAGCTAAGCTTGGATCATGAATTTGTTGAAGGAAATGATATCACTCACAAATATGATTTGAGTTTTTTCTCTACATGTCATAGATGCGTTTTTGAATATCGTCACCGCCTCTTATGCAAGTTTGTTTCGGACTCTATTTTCGAGTACAACTAGGTTCACCCATTTGACACGGTGAATGAAAATTAACCATCTCCTAATTTTTATCTTGGAATGATAGTTCTGTTATTTCCCACATTTTTCACTTCTAGCTCAACCAAAGTGTACTATGAATTCAAACCGCAAAGTTTCTTCTTTTCGATTGAGTTAACGCAAAATGACATTAAAAATGGAATATTTTTACTTCCTTATAAAACTACATCGGATTATTTCCCTCTGGTTCCTGGACGATCTTACAAGGTAAAGCTAAGATTTTCCGACCCAGTAAACCAGAAGTGGAAGATAACACTAGCGTACTCTACCTTGTACCACGCGTTTGTGATCAGAAGTGGGTGGCAAAATCTTGTTAAACACTCAAGTTGAGCATCTCGGATGAGATTCACTTCTACAAACAGAACCATCCTCGCGCACACAACAAACATTACCTGATTAATTATGCCACGAGGGACGTACCAAGACCCGATACGAGGATAGCACTTCTGAATCTGAACCCTAGTCCGACGATTGCCATCCGTATCGCTGCGCTCACGGTGATGACGATTTAGAAGCCGGAGTATGGAATTAGGGAGTATGGAACTAGGCCTGGGATCGGAAAACGAATTCCTGTTTAAGAAGCAATTGCAACTGGATGACTTGGGAAATGAACTCGTCCTTCCTTACCAAGAAACCCGCGATGATGTTTCAAAAGACGAGAGTATGCAATTAGGCCTATGCAGTTGCAAAATGATGATTTGGACAATGTGCTCATCATTCTTTACGAAGAAGCGAGAAAACATTTCCCGAGAATTGAAATCCCCCGGAAACTCATGAGGTGGAGAGAATGTGTTTTACTGTTGCTTGAAACAAGAATTGGTTCATGGAGATCGTTTTTGTTAACGAGCCTGATGCCTATGTGATTTGAGAGGGGTGGGAGGAGTTTGTTAATGGGCATAAATCGAAAGCCATGGATGTGATCAAGTTGTACAAACCCGTCGAGCGTTTGGTACCGAGGAGTCACTTTCTTATTGATTGTGTAAAAACTAGTGCCGAGACCAAGCAGATAAGTATAAAGAGAGAAGGTTGAAATTAGGGCAAGCTAATAAGTAGACACTTGAATCATTAAGGCAACATAACATACTGGAAAAGGACCCAATTTTTGGACATATTAATTTTTTTTTATTTTAATTAAGGGGGAAGGGGGTGGGGTTAACCCAATTATTTTTTCTCACATACCCAATTAATTTTTTGGCGCATAAACCCCTTCACCAACAACTATATATATCTACCACCCCAAAAGGAAAAACGCTCTCCTCTCTCCCTTCCGACCACCCCCCACCCCCACCCCCCAATAAAGGGACGAGAAAGTTATCAGATCTTCAACAAGAAGGAAGCAAAGAATCTTCAATTCCAACAGAGACTGGACATACTGATCAGACCCACAATGATGTTATCTGAGGATCATAATTGGGGTAACTAAATTCTTCACCAACAAACTCAGTCTTTGGATTTTCTTTCAGCAAAATTCTTCAGTCTTTTATGAATATTTAGGTATAAATGCACGTTTAAGGCCATCTCCAATACTTCACCAATTTTGTGGATTTTCTTGTTCTGATTCTTGGCAACCAAACAAAGACACTAAGATTTTCATCTTAGAATCAACTAATCAGAAGGATGGAATTATTAATTTGTTTGGTTTGTCAATGGGTATTCTTGGAAGTGATTGATTCTTCCATATACATATACATACACACACACACACACACACATATATATATATATGAATAAACACAATTTTGTGGGTTTTCTTGT
>BRYE01000011.1:4455082-4460082 GCA_030159115.1 Actinidia arguta var. hypoleuca | reverse complement strand
TTCATAGAATATTTTTTTTAGTAAACTGTATACAATAATTAATAATTTTGATCATTCCTTGTCATGCGATTATAAAATCAAATCATCTATTAAATTGCTTAAACCCAACAACAACGCTGGATTAAAATACGATAACCGCCGTGGAATTCCAATCTTTTTTGATAATATCATCCTATTATTTTACTTGAAATGAATGGATTAGGCAAGTAATGACGTTTGTCAAACATAATAGTCATAATAATAAGGATAATAATGACGTTCTATGTTATTGTTATCTTGGCGTGTAGTTCAAGGTTTCCATTTTTTGCTTGCGTAAGAGGCTAAAACTTATCAACTTCTAACGACACAGTCAAATGCATTCATACATTAGACAAATCATAATTGTTACTGTTACACGAAGAGTAAGAATTGAAATTAATAATAAAAAAGCTATTAATATTGAAACAAAGTAGATTACAAAATCGTTTTAAATATATAAACTAAAATACAAAGCTGACAGAAACATAATTGAAATTAATAAAAATATATATATTTATATTAAAACCAAGCTGAAAAACAGAAGGATAAACAGTTTCACCCGTTTACGATGGCAAGGTCCAAAACCACAACCCACATAATGAGGCACATGTGGTGATGTGTTCTAATTCACCTCACACTTAGGTGTGTAATATACTAATATTTGTGATATATATGTCTATTTTTCTTTGGTTTACTAACCAATGTAGGATTAAATATTTTATCTATATTTTATTTAGTTCAACTAACTAACTTTGAAGAAAAATTTATCATTCGTCTCTTATCGATTTTGAACAAAATTTATATGATTTCGAAGACTATTGCGAAAATTATAACTTCACTTCGTTTCATAAAAAAAAAAAAATCTAAAGCCTCGTCTATTTTGGCTCAAAGTTGCCAAAATACCATATTCAAAACATAGATTTTTCAACAGTTGCGGGTCTTCGCCTGAGTGAGGTTCCATGCTCGAATCGGCTAAGCGAGACTCACCTAAACCATCCATAAAAAATAAAAAATAAAAAAAGAAGAAAACACAGATAAATGAAAAGGATGAGTTAAAAAAAAAAACATTAGAATTAATGTTACAAATAATATTTCAAAAAATCAATTTAAGGAGGCGCACAATTAACCTGAATTAATATTAAACTAAAGTTGAACTACCTCTTATTGCACATAATATAGTTGGGTAATAGAAACGACCACTAATTTAAGCATGGATCAAATAAATTTAGATAGATAGTAATGTCCAAGACCAAAAGAACGGCGGGACTATACGTTGGTCCACAAAGATGATAAACATTGTTTGAAGATGAAAGAGTAATATAAACGAAATAAAAAAAATATAAAGGAAAACTTTTTAGCAAAATATATTTTGAGAGTAAGTTGTAAGAACTTAATAAAAGAATTGATAGGCTATAAAGATTTGAAAAGCATAATTTCAAACCATTGGTAAAACTATAATATTAAGACACGTACATGAATTTTATCCGAGAGTAATCTTACACAAACAAATTATTTGATTTTAGTGGAACTTATTATTTGTTGTGTTTAGAAACAAATAGAAATACACTCAAACACTCATACATACAGAGACAGATATTTACGAGATTCGACAAATTTATCTACGTTTTTGGGTGACAGCGATATCAGTATATAGAAAAAAAATTATAAGCTTACAGATTTCTCTCAAGCTCTCTGGTATTCTCCCTCTTCACACACTATTCCACACACACTACACAACCATATGAGTTGTATTTGTAGGCTGAAATTATTCAGAATCTCAGAACATTAAATTCTACATTGGAAGCTCAAAAACTTCATTGAAAGAGAGTTGTTTTGGGAGAGAATGGCATCGGGAGATAGCAAACATGAGAAATGATTGAATCGATCCTTAGAATTTTAAGCGTTGAGTTAAGCCAACATTCAACATTATTTTCAATTTCAAAAGCTTTATCACTACAAGCATGGACGAAGCTAGGATTTTGATTTAATGAGTCAAAATATAAGCTCAGTTTTGGATGTGTTAAGTTTTTGGCTTTTTTGAGTGTGTTTGGGATAAAATTATTTGAGGTGAATTTAGTGAGTAAATGAGAATTTTTTTAAGGTGGTTTTTGGTCTTATTTTAACTAAAATGTAAAAAATATATATATAAATATATTCGATTATAAATAATTATATTCGATTAGGACCTTTCAACAACAACAAAAAAAAAAAAAAACTATCCGAACAAAACAAAAAATAAACAAGCAAATAAATAATATATAATATACATTTTTCTTTACCCAATTCATACATAAGATTTATAAGGAATTGGTTTAATCTGGATCATGTGCACTCCTAAGGGACAATTTGGGTTATGAGTTTTTTTATTCTTTGATTTTTAAGTATTTTTTTTTAGTGATTTTTTTTTTGATATTTGATCCAAAAATTTATATTTTTTCATTTTTTTTCGACGAGAGGAATCAGAAAATATAATATTTTTCTCTAATTTTAAAAAAATAACTAAAAAATAGTTATTTTATATAAAAATAACGTTAAAATTCTATAAAAAAATAGGCCAAGTTTGGTCTGAAATCAAGATTTCGCCAATTCACCCCCTAGAGCGGCCAAATTAAAGCCTTGATGCCCGGTTTAGGATAAAATAGACTTTTTTTTAGATTTTTTTTGTCTTTAATTAATTTTTTTCGTCTTTTGATATTTTAAATTTTTTTTCAATTCTTGCTTAGAGAATCAGAAAATTAAAAAAAATATTTATACAAAAATATTAAATAAAAATTAGTCCAAAATTAATCTGTTATTGGGATTCATAGGGATTTAGTGACTTTTTATTTTAAAAAACAAAATTTAATTTTAATTCCACTAGCTAAGACGATTGGACGAACAAGAAAAGTAAACAACTTTAATTAAAAGATCAAAATTGTTCAACTAAAGACAAATATATAGGGGTAAATAAGACATTTCATCTAATGTAGTTTATATAAATTGGACAATTCTTGTGAAAATAATAATTATAATTTATACAAAAAATTCACACAAATAATGTAATCACAGTGTGTTTATAAAGGCTAATTAGTCAAAAATCTCTTAAAATAATTTCATTTTAATATAAAGATAACTTAAAAGATATTTAATGTTAAGGTCCCTATGTTGTTTTACGTCATTTATGTCCCTAATAAAAAAATTAACATCAAACAACGTGCAGGGACTTTAGTTTTAAATATCTTTTAAGTTATATTTATACTAGAATAAAACTATTTTGAGAATTTTTTGACCAATTATCACACTTTTTTTTAGGGTTTTCTCTCTCTCCATGTGTTTGGTTCTTAATTATATATAGAGGGAATTAAAAGGTATAAGAAAAAGATAAGGGAGAAAAAAACTGAAATAAAAGGAGCTCAAATTCTTTATTTTCTTGGTTTGGTTAGGAAAAAGAAAAGAAATAACCATGTGTTATCAAAAAAAATTTCTATAATAATATTCACTCTCTCTTTTTTTAAAAAAATATTTATTTTTTATATTTATTATGCAAAATTACTAAACTACCCTTCCGTGAAGTAATCAATTTTGATTGATGAGAGAAGTTTAAAAATGAAAAAAAACTGTCATCTAACATGGAAAAAAAAATTCACTAAAACAAACCATTTAGGCCGAGAAAAAATGATTTATTTGTCTTTAGAATTTTTTTTTTCAAATTTAAACAAAAATAATATTTATATTTTTAAATTCTTTCATCAAGAAAATTTAAAAAAATATATAAAATTTTAATCGAAAAAAAAAAATTCACTACAAATTCAAAAACTAAATTAGCTAAAAATTAAAAAAAAAAAAAAAAAAAGGGCATGTCTTTGTAGTTGGGACCAATAGCCATTCATGGGGGGTTGTGTTGGGACAATCATGCAATGAAGATGAGAGCTGTCAGCTACTCAGTTTCTTCCGTCATTACTGTTTGCCAAACAGTAGTGATGTAAGCAATGGGTGCTTTGCACATGACCAATATCCATCAAGAGGCTATAATAGTAATTTTCACATGTAATTAATCAGCTAATATGATGCAGCTATTTGTTTGATCAATGAATATATGGAATTAGACATTATTACTCTAATGAGTCCAATCAAGAGGAAATCACCAACCTTAATAGGTATATCCAGGGGAGAGAGAAAAAAAACCCTAAAACCCTGCAAATCGAACCAACGTGACCTTGCATGGAGTTGTCGATTTGGTTTGGTTTGGTTCCTGGGTTAGCATGAGGCTAATCGAACTAAGATATATTCGTACATTTTTAATAAGACTTTACATTTTGTGTAATCCTCCATTTAATTTGTTTTCCATCTAAGGTCTTGTTTGGGATAAATTTTTTTTACTTTATATAACTTCTTAGATTTTCAAGTTCTTTTGTCTTTAATGATTTTTTTATTATTATTTAATCAAAATTTTATATTTTTTTAGGTTTTCTTGACAAGAGAAATCTAAAAATATAAAATTTTATACATAGTTTTTTTTAAAAAAATCACTAAAGACAAAATAAATTAATTTTACTTAAAATAATTATGCAAAAATAGTTTATTTAAAAATAATTTATTGTTGTCTTTAGTAAAAAAAAATTAAATTGTTTAAAAAATATTTATATTTTCAGAATCTTTTCGTTAAGAGAAATTAAAAAAAAATATAAAATCTTGATCAAATATTAAAAAAAAATATTAAAGACAAAAAAATCAAAAACCAATGCATCTTTATAAACCCAAAAAACAACAATTTAAATCTCATGAATGGCCAAGGGCTTGGTTTGCTTATAAATGAAGGTGATATGATGTGAAGAACAATTTTTATTTTTATTTTTATTTTTATTTTTTATTTTTTTTAAAATTTTTAAATTTTTTTTTTAAAAGTATGTCATGGTCTTCCTTCCTTTCTTCCTCTCTCTCTCTCTCTCCAATTTCTCTCTCCTAATGTCTCTGTCACCACCACTTTCTTCTCTCCCACCCCC
>BRYE01000011.1:4410082-4412582 GCA_030159115.1 Actinidia arguta var. hypoleuca | reverse complement strand
TCACCTCATACCAAAAGAAGAGTATATGATTTAATATAGTTCGTTTCCATTACCCTGAAAATATTTTGTATTGTAAGTAGGAACGGATACAGGTTTTTAATTTGGGGGGAGACGAATTACATGAAAGACAAAATTTGTAACCTAGGCATTATATACGATATTAATTTAAAACTTTGAAGAGGCGAATTTATGTAGTGTAATTTGAACATACTAGTAGCTAATATTAATATAAAATTGGGTTTTATTTTTGAAAACCGTGGAGGTGGTGGTTGCTTCTAATTCCCGACTCTCCGGCCCCTATTTTTTATTATTTTGTTTGTAATAATTTTTTTTTTTTTTGCATTTTAGTAAAAGTTTTTTACTTTTTTGATTTGTTTTAGGGAAATCAAAAAGTAAAAATACATTAATTACAGAAAAGTCACTAAAATTCAAATTAATCCGAATTAGATTATTTTGGATTTATTTTTGAATAATCTGAATTTTAGTAGATTTTCTTCTAAAAAAATATATTTTCTTTTGCGATCGAAAGATTAACAAAAAAAATTGTCACTAAAAGGCATCAGTCAACAAGATCTCAAGTATGCATGTAATAACTAGTAACTAGTTTTACCAATATGGTGTAAAGTCGGTCATTGTAATTTGGAACGAGGTAATCATGGGCATCCAGAGCTCATAGAAAAATTACAGAATATTGTTCCTGGATTTTGTAGGGCGTTGGGTAAGATCAAGATGGATCAGAGTGGCTGTTGGGAAATCCACCTTTTGAACATTGCAGAACATTCAACAGGCCTGTACTCTGGAGCTATGTGGCCCCCTCCCTGGTAAGACAAAATTATCACATAAATACATATATTTATTTTGAACTAGATTTATTTCAAAAACAATTAAGAATGGCAACGGGCCGGTGCTGGACGTTACAGAAGGTGCATCCGTCTCCACCCTATATTTCAGTAGGGTTTTGTTTTGGTCTACCGTCCCTGTGCTCAAAACGGGTCTTGATTTTCCGGGAACCCCACCACTTTCCCTTCATTTTTTTATTAGTTCCAAATACATAAAAAAAAAAAAAAACTTAAAGAAAGTACAAGAAAGTGAACGTATAAATTGTTTAAGAATTTAAAAGAGGTAAAATTAATTAAGTTGGTAAAAAATGATTTGACTCTTTAACGACAAGGTTTGTGGTTCAAACTTTATTTTCATTAGTTTCATTTTATCTATATAAAAGCAAGAGATCTGAGGCAGAAGAGACAAATACCGTCCCCTCATCAAACTGGTTGGAATTTTGATCTTTGTTATCAAATCCGACCCTACTAAGGGAAAAAAAGGGACAGACCAATTCCTCTCACGGCGGGACGGATCTCCGCCGTAGCATGGCAATTTGTCATCTCTAGAAGCAATATGTAAAGAGAGTGAGGAGGAGGAATTTCATGCCTTCACCGTTGCAAATGTCATCCCATTGGAGTAAGTCCTTGAATACCTACAAATTTGGCAATTAAATCCAAAAAAAGAAGAAGAAAATCTAGATTACTTTTTCTAACAAGCTTTAATCTCGAAATAAATATGAAAAACTCAATTTAAATCTCAGTGACTCACCCTGCAATTTGGCCTTCGACAACCCAAGGTCGCCATTCATCGACTATGGAATAATTCAGAGATCTTACCCAAGCTTGAGTCGAGAAGAACGGAACCATCATGTCGTGGTCACCGCTGTATAAGCAACCATTAATTTTTTTTCTTCTTCTTTTTTGGTTGTTGATTAAAGATTGTAATTAACCTAAATCACTCTTTTAAATGCAAGAAATATATGAATCTCACCTGTATATGAGAGACCTGTAACCTTTTCTGCTGAGGTTTACATGATACGGAATAGCATCATCGATTGTGGTTGTGAAAGGCAGTCCATAGTTGCATCTTATCCACTCCCCTATGCTTCCCTATGTCAGCTATTACATTTTATTTTCTTGTTTTTTTCTCTTTTAAATCTTATGCTTGTGTTTGGGATACAGGAAAGAGAAAATAAAATAGAAAAGTTAATGGATCCAACGGTACCTTTCGGATATGGAGTGCTTCTCGGACACTATCATCGTTACACCAAGAGTGGGAAAGTCGAAATCGCTCAACCTACCATCAACAAAAATAATGAATTTTTATCAAGAACTTTGCCGAATAAATGAAGTGTTGATTTAAACACTTCATCTAGCGTGGATATTTATTTTAATTTTAAGTATTTTTTTCTGAATATGTAATAAATTTATCAAATAAATCTCGTGCTTTTCTAGGTGCACCAAATTAGTGTATCGAAAATTGTGCTAACAACATACGATATTGTTTTTCGCTGCGCAACTGAGTACGTATTAAATTTCTTTCAATTTGATCCTATCAAATAGACGATTGGGTTTGCGATGCTCCTATGGGTTCTAGCACTTGTGTCTAGTCGGTGCACTTTTCATTGCGATATTTCTGCATACATGTTTTTTTTTTTAAATTCATGCCCTAATTCGAC
>BRYE01000011.1:4390082-4397582 GCA_030159115.1 Actinidia arguta var. hypoleuca | reverse complement strand
TTAATTATTTCTCAGTTTTTTTTTAATTTTTTTTTTCATTTTTTTTTATCAAATTTATTTTTTTATCAAATTTATTTTTTTTTAGATAATTTTTTTTATTATATATTTATAATCGTTTATTTATTTATATTTATAGATTTTGGGAGACATTATTTATAAAAATTTTAAAAAGTATAAAAATATGGATTGTGGAGTAATTTAAAGGGAGAAGGAGTTTATGACATGTGTAATGTTGAATTTACTACTATATTGATATTTTAAAAGTTGTTATTTTTTTTTCGTATTTTTATGACAAATCAATGTGTATCAAAAAGACAAAAAATAAATCAAAGGGTATTAAAAGGAGAAAAAAAGCAAATGATATTAAAAAAAAAGAATCAAAAGGTATTAAAGAAAAAAATAATAAAAAATAACAAAAAATAAATCAAAGGGTATTAAAAAATAATAATAATAATAATAATAATAATAATAAGTAATAAAAATAAATAAATAAAAAGGTATTAAAATAAAAAAATAATAAAAAGTAACAAAAAATGAATTCAAAGGGTATTAAAAAATAAAAAAAATAAATAAATAAAAAGAGTATTAAAAGAAAAAAAATAATAAATGTAACAAAAAATGAATCAAAAGGTGTTAAAAGAAAAATAACAATAAAAAGTAAAAAATAAATAAATAAAAGGGTATTAAAAGAAAAAATAATAATAAAAAGTAAAAAAAAAATTAATGGCAAAATAGTAGTTTGAATCAAGAATTGAGGGCAAAAGTGTAAAAAAACAAAAAAATATTAAGCAAATCAGGAGGTGTGTCGGGGGTGGGAAAATAAATTTCCATTTTCGGGCTGCAAATTATTCACCCGCCTCCATATGATCCAAATATGTGAAATACCTGCCTCCATATCAGGAAATTCCTGCCTCCATATGATCGGGTTTTATTCATATTGTAAATTTTATTAAGAATTTTAATATTATAAAAAATTACGTTTGATACATATTAAATTTTGATTAAGATCAATTTATATAAAAATAAATTAGTATAATCATTTGTATCACACTTATTTATTAATTTATTAAACAATACTGAACTGCAATCAATTAACGTAATTTTTATAATATTAATATTTATGATAAAATTTACAATATAAACGTTTGGATCATTAAAATAAATACAAACAAAATTCAAAATACTTGGACTCCAGTAATGCAATCCAATCGCTACCTCAGAGAAAGTCTCTTCCATGTAGGAATACTTTAATTTTGGACCTACATTCTTAATTACTTCCGGAAATTGGTTTTCTAAATTTGATCATTTGAATTTTACCAAAAAGTTAGCTTAATATTGGCTCAACATGGACTATAGTTGTTAATTCAAACCATTCATCATGTAGAGTAAATCATTCACGCAGAAAATTAAGTTAATCAGAGATTAGTAGTCATGTGATCGTATGATATGTTCCTTAAAACAAAATAGATGGTTTAATGTGAAAATGATACTTGCGGCAAAAATAAAAATAAGCTGATTAAACTGTCTATCGATGCCCAGTCAAGTTGATTTTTTACACAAATAATTTTTTCAACAAGATTTGCAAAATGAATGATTCGAACCATCTTTATAGGTTTAGTGTAGGTTCGTCTTAAGCCACTTTGACAGTAAAATTCAAATATGAAACTCACATAACTATGTCTATTTATTTATTTTTTCATAACACCGTCATTCATTTATAAACTAACCCATATTTAATTTTTATAATATTTTTTTAAAAAATATGAAAATTATATCTTTTTTAATTGGTGCATTGACAAAAGAAAAAGAAAACCCTATCTAAGGGCACTTTGGTTATTTTTGCAAAAAATAAAAGTTATCAATTATTCTCGGTAATGATTTCATAAGTTTGATAGACCATTGATATTTCAAAAACTATATTAGTAAAATTTACTCAATTAAAATAAGATAGAGTGGGGACAAGGGAATCAAATCCCTATAATAATTAAACTATCGCTTTCCTATATTGGATAGACAAACAGAAAGTGTATATAGATTTTTTTTAATATTGTATAATTATGTGACTATTTATATATATTTTTTATATAAATAAAACACTTGCTATTATTATTTTAAGGACAAACAACAATTTGCCCCCTCAAAGTATTGAGTGATTTTCACTTTTGACTCCCTAAGTAATAATTTTTTTATTTTGCACCATTAACTATATAAACCGTTGCAATCAATCCCGACATCCAACATCCGTTAACAAAATGGATAAAAATTGCCAGATAGTCCGCCACGCCATGTGTTGACCCGACCTGGATCCATGAGTATCCCATGTTAACGTCATAGAAAATATCCAACTTTGATTTGTCGTCTACCTTTTTCAATCTCTAAATCTTTCTCTCTCTCCCCTCTCTCTTAATTGATTGTGAGACAAAAAATATTAAATTTATATATTTTCTATGACATTAACATTGGTCTCTCTTTCTCTCTCTATTTTGTTGTGTATGGTGTCAGCTCTATCTCTCTTTCTTGTTGCTATATGTATGTGTATGGTAGTGATGGTTTTGGGAGCGGGGGAGAGACAAGGGGTTGGTTTGGGGGGGTGGGGAATGGTTCAATTTTTTTTTTTGTATTGGATCTTGGGTTTTGTGTCTTGGAACTTACATGGTGACTGCGTGGCACCAAAAGCATTAATAATTTGGATGGCGTTAGTGTTTAGTCTAATTTCAATGAAATCAATAATTTAATGTCCAATTTGAGAAAATTCTTTATTTGAGGGCCAAAGTGATAGTCGTTCAATACTTTAAAGGAGCAGCGTGTATTTAATCCTAAACTATTGATGGGATGGGGTATTTGTCAATTTTGGGCATACCTTCTTAATTTCTTCCTCATGTGATCATTGTGATGACAAGTAATTGTACAAGTTTCCTAAAGTAAATTCTACATATTTTTTTATCTTGGAATTTGTTTTAGATTATTTGTTATGTTTTTTACTTTCTGTTTAAAGGCTAAAAATAATTATTTTTTGGACCGATGCGATTGTGACATTAAATTTTTTTAATGGCCTTTTTTCATCTTTATTTTGAAATATTTAAATTTTTCGATTCCTTTTAATCAAAGGAATTGAAAAAAATATATATTATTTTCAAAAAAGCCACTAAAATCTAAAACATTCTAAGATAATCTAAATTTGATTAATTTGAATTTCAGTGGCTTTTTGCAAAATATTTTTATTTTTTTTTATTCTTCGAATGAAGACGGACTGAAGAAGTAAAAAATATATGTATATATTTAAAAAAATCACTAATGCACAAAAATAATCCAAAAAAAGAAAAAACATGGCTAGAATAAGCAACAAGCCTCTACTACTCCATGGCCCTCATCCAAATATACTATTTGAATAAGGCTGGCCCAGTTTCTGGACAATGTACAATTCATTTCTACCTTTCAATAAAGAAAAAAAAATTATGACCAAAAAAATAAAAAATATATATAAATAAAAAATGTGAGATTAAGTTTGAAAAGTATAATAAATATAAGATTTTTTTAAAAAATAGTATTTTATTCCTCAGAGTTTAAAATTTTCATATAATGATACCAAAGGTTTATTTTTATCAGAAGTTAAATATGCTTTGAATGGAAAAAATGTGAAATTTAACTAGAAGAATGATTGCAAAGAGAGTGCGAATAATAATAATAATAATAATAATAATAATAATAATAATAATAATAATAATAATAATAATAATAATAATAAAATTTCAAAATTATATCTTGTAATAGAAGAAGAATTTCTAAATTTTTAATTAATTCAAATGTTGTCACAAGGCTAAGAAATAATAATAAATAATAAAAATACATTTATAGGAGGTTGACAACATGATTGGGTGGTGTTGGTTGGGGACTCAGATACTCTGAAGTGCGGGGTGTGCGGAGTGTGTTTTGAAATGTATAAAACGACGTCATTTTGTACATTTCAGGATTAAAATAACGTCGTTTGGGTCCTGACCATGAAACGACATCGTTTTGTTCCTGAAGTGTATAAAACGATGTCTCTTTATACACTCCAAGAACACTTCACATCCCCGCACTTCAGAGGATCTGAACTCGTTGGTTGGTGTGAACAGTTGGGGCAAGCTGTCATTTCCAAATTCAAAAACACAAGCATGTTGTTGCTGATTCGAAAAAGACCCACACTTTGTGTGAGTTATCCAAAACAATCCATAGAATTGGAAAATTGGTCGAATTGTTTCGATTTTTTATACAAAATGGTTTGGTTTTGATTCTTAAAACCTAAAAACTACTAAGGAAGATTCGATTCAATAATTTGGATTCACGGTTCCGATCTTGGGGCCAAACGAAACCGGACCATAAAATATTAAAATTAATATTTGTTTTATTACTTCTTAGTCCCAACCTTATTTTCAGTAGACTTCATTCACTAAATTAAAAGTATTTTCATATAAATAACACGTTTCTTTTTAAAATTAATTATATGTTTCTTTTATAAGTTATTTGTTATTTAAGCTTTATACGCATTGGTTTTGTTCTAAAATTTCAAAAATCGTAGGGATCGGCTCAGTCCTTAGTTTCGAAACCATCTAAATCGTGAACCCCCCTAATTGACCTTGTGTTTAATTTCCAAAAAAAGAAAAAAAGATTGTTTTAATTTAGTGAGTGAAGAAAATCACTAATCGTAAAAATAATAGTTTAGTACAGACAAAAACAAAATTGATATTTTTACATTATTTTCTTTCTTAAGATATTTATTTATCTTTTACTTTTTCAATTCTCTTGTTATTATGAATTGTAAACAAAAATAATGAAGAAAAAAACTAAAATAAACTACCTAAAGATGGGATTATATATATATTGAATATTGTGATTTTGCAAAATAATTTATAAAAATATTATCATTTTAATATATTTTAGAGAAATATAGCTAGGGTGCATTATAAATATAAGATATTAATAGTTGCCTTATTGTAAGTTGACGTGACGTCATGTCACATTTTTGTAATGAACAAATTTAACGCCTATAATTTTATATATAACAAATTAAACTCTTTAGTTCAAATTTAATAGTAATTTAAATAATGGGTGAAATATATTGACTACCTCTGAGGTTTAGATTTAATACACAAATCACTTCAGATGTTTGAAAAATAACAGTGACCTCCCCTAAAGTTTGAAACTTGCAACAGATTTTTTTATTTTACATTAACCACCCCTGAGGTTTCGGGTTAATACACAAAGTACCCCTCAAATCATAGATGGGCAGTGGACAAATAGTAAGGGTACTTTGTGTATTAACTCGAAATCTCAGGGGTGGTTAATATAAAATAAGAAAATCTGTTACAAATTTCAAACCTCAAGGGAGGTTACTGCTATTTTTCAAATATCAGGAGTAGTTTGTGTATTAACTCTAAACCTCAGGGGTAGTCAGTGTATTTCACCCTTAAATAATTAGTTAATCTCTATCCACTTAAGATTAACGAAATCAATTGGTTTCCATAAAAAATGTATGAAAATCATGCCGTATAAGGGTTCTTCCTTTTTAAATCCATAATTATACCATTTTTTATTCCAAATTGGCATATAAATTTAATTTTTTAAAATAAATACAAAACTGAAACTCTCTAATTTGTCTTATTAATTAGTTTAATTAGGAATTTAAAAGAGCATAGTACTATATGAAATTATTTTTATACATTTTGGTAGGAAATCAGTTGATTCCGTTAGTCCTATACAGACGAATAATAAATGATAGTTTAAATTGCTACCAAATTAAAATTACAAGTTTTAATTTATTACAATTAAAGCTATATGATTCAGTTTGTTCTCATAGTTAAACCCTGGGGTTCGTTTTATAATTTTCTCAAAAAAACCTCCTAAAGATGGGAAGGCAGACTGGGCGGTTGCCATTGCCACGTGTCGGTGTCCCGGATCGCGACCACAGAGGAAGTCAAAGCTCAACGGCGTACGCGACAATTTCACACTCGATTGCATACACTCACTTGCTGTACAGTCAAACCCCATCTCCAACCGAAGACGACTGGTCAAACCGCTGAACTGTCACTTTATGACAGCTGTACTATCCGTGGGTCCCACACCACCACCACCTTCCAGCTCCATCCCTGTTCAGACGACTACTACTGCTGCTACTCATTTTTTAATGATTTGTTTTTATAATAAAAGAAATTTCTTCAAAAGTATGTGCTGCTTTCTTGTTTGGGTTGTTTTTACTATTGGGTCCTGTACTTTAGAGAAAGGTTCACTTTGGTCATCACAGTTTTTTTAATTTGACTAATTAGAACTTTATAGTTTACAATTAGGTACATTATGGTTCCTCCATATAATTCCGTTCAAAATGTTAACAGAAGTCAAGTAGGTATTTTTTTCACTTTTTTTTTTACTTTTTTGCATTTGTAGTTAATATTTTTAGCCAATTTGGATGGAGAGACCTTGGAAAATATAGAATTTTAGGGCTAGTTTGGGGTAAGTTTTTAAATTATTTTGATTTATGGGTTTTTTTATTTTTTTTTGGATGAAAGAATTCCGAAAATATAAAAAACTTAATCTAATTAAGAATTTTTTTTATTAAATATTCAAAAAAATATTTTAAGTTTTTTTTTCTTTAGTGAGTTTTTTTTAGAATTAAAAATATATATATAATTTTGGACTTTTATTATCAAAAGAAACTGAAAAAATATAAATTTTTGATCAAATAATGTAAAAATTTTACTAAAAAATAAAAAACTTGAAAACCAACGTAATTAAAAAAAAAAAAAAAACTACTACCCTAAATAGGGCCTTAATTGTTCAAATTGAAGCTACATGTACCAAATTAAAATTTTTCCTAGACTACATGGACCAACAATAGGTACGCAAGAAGTTGGGTCCATTTGCGGGCCCAGTCTTTTATACGCTACCCGACCCGAACGTGCGTTCCCATTCGTGCTCGATGTTTACGCTTGTGAAGGAGGGCCCCGGTGAATAATAACACGAGATGAGGATGAGTTCTTGCTTTGCTTTCTTTCTTTAATATTTTTTTTTGATAATTATTTTTTTTATTGTTAATTTTAAGATTTGTTTTTTTTTTAAATATATTTTAGGTGCAAGAATATTACATACTCGTAATTTTTTTTAAAAAAAACCCTAAATTTTGATATGTATGGAGCGTATTTTAAAATTATTAATCCATTTTTTATATAAAAATAATGTATAAAAAAATAATTACCAAATTATCAATATTCATTTTTTTTACTGATAAGGCCAAAAAAATAGTATTTTTTGCTCCACGTTAAATATAATAACTAATATACACGTAAAATTCAGGTCCAAACATATATTTACAAAAATCTTTCAGTCAATTTAGATATTGATTATTTTTTAGTAGTTGTGAATTAATTGTATTATATGTGATATTTTCTTAATTTGTACCAATTAAATAATTGATAATTTTTTATGTGGAGTTTTGATTTTATATTTTTTTTAATATTTTTGGTCCTG
>BRYE01000011.1:4377582-4380082 GCA_030159115.1 Actinidia arguta var. hypoleuca | reverse complement strand
GAGCATGTGTTGGCAGTTCAACGTCTAGCGCCTCGGTTAGCTGCTCTTAGAATTGAACTTTGCCCTGCTCACATGAGCGAGGGGTACTTTTGGAAGGTTTATTTTGTTCTCCTGCATTCAAGACTCAATAAACAAGATGCTGAACTGTT
Source organism: Actinidia arguta var. hypoleuca (assembly GCA_030159115.1). Classification (NCBI taxonomy): domain Eukaryota; kingdom Viridiplantae; phylum Streptophyta; class Magnoliopsida; order Ericales; family Actinidiaceae; genus Actinidia; species Actinidia arguta. The sequence continues at coordinate 4,379,933 of BRYE01000011.1, read as the reverse complement.
ATCTACGCCCCAGGTTAGTTAGTCTTGTAAGGTGTTACTGTTCTCCTTTTTGCGTATGACCATTTCTTAGGATGAGTTAATATGATGATTGAGGGTAGTTTTAAAATTTAGAACTCCAATAGTTTCTTTATCAAAATGGTGGTAATTTTGGCCCCCCTTACTTCATGTTATATTTCATTCACTGCATAATTTTATTACATGATATTTTTATTAACTTTTATTACCTGACATGTTTATCAACTTTTATTTCTATACTTTGTAAGCACAGTTGGGTGCATTGCCCAAACTTGAATATGAAGCTTATATTTTTGAAACCCTTGAGGCTACGATCTGCTTTTTCAAGTGAGAATTTTAAGCTCAAGATCAAAGGACAAATTTGTACTACTCACAGCCCCTTGTCAGTAGCAGGCTTCAGTAACTATTTCATGCTCCAAGTTTTAGTGGGATATCTCAATCCCGTGTCTCTACATTTCACTTAATACTCACTAATAGGAACCATACTTTTGCGGCAATGCGACTGCAATACTAGAACATCAACCATTGCCGAGAATGCTTTAAACTTTGACCTGTTAGGTTTGGTCAGTGCAAAACTGAAATTAATTTGTTGAACACCACTTATGGTTTTCCACATATGATCTGTGGTGTTCCAAATATATGGCATTCTCAGTTTCTCACTTTATGGTGTGGCGCACTTTAAGGTGACTAAGTTTGAAACGAATGTGCTAATCAAATAATTTGGTATGGACAAGACATCCCTTGTGAACATTATTATGTAAGCACCCATCTAATATCTGCTTATCCTTGGAATTATTTCTTGCAACATTCGTTTGTTCGTGTAGCAGTCATTGGAAAGAAACTATAAAGTTTAATAGAAATTGGTCGTTGGAATGGACTATGATGGGATTTCAAATCCTTTCGTTGCTACTGAAAAAAATTGCAGGTCAGGTCAGCAAGAGCTATGTGGATGCAAGAGCTACAAAAACGAACTAAGAAAGAAACACATCAATTCAAGGGCACTTCATACATAAAAGAGAGTTTTAATTCATGGCATGAGTCTTCTGATCATGGGTCATATGATGATGATCCTGGAAACATGTCATTCCGGACCTTTGCTTTTGAACCCGCAACTTACTCTGTGACAACAGAGATCGAGAACGAGAAGCACCCTATTGTAAGTACTGGGGTTCAGATTGTTGACAAGTCTGTTATTGAAGAGGAGCCCGTGGTGAAGACCGAGGATAAGGATCTAGTGCCTCGTTCATCCTTTAAAGCACCAGTTCAGAATTATGAGGATGACAACGACGATGATGAATGGCTCAAAGAGGATTCAGAATTAGATAGGTACAGTGGAACTACCGTTCTTTTAGGAACTGATGAAGATGTATCATTCAGTGATCTTGAAGATGACGACGATTGTACTATGCCTATAAAATCCCAGACAGTCACTATAGGTTTGGACAAGTCAACCAGAAATACAAGAGGTTAGCTTCCGGTCAGCAACCATTATTTATCCGAGGGGTTCAACATGGTCGTTTTTGACAATAGCGTTTGGCCTAAAAGGTCAAATGCTTGCCGAGAATTAAAATTGCGGGGTTCAAGCATGCTCTGGCGATTCACGATTGATCATCACTCTTCTGTCAAATTTTCATTGAACGATGTTGTGTTGATTAGCAAGGTATTTGGACAAAGATGTGAAGATTGGTCCTTCAGAAACGTCCTCTGTTGTAAAAAGTATGAAGTGTTCTAGGAGTCCAGAGGACTTAGTAGCAGATTGGTAATGAATTTTTTTACTTCAACTGTTATTGAAAGTTGAATATTTTTTGTATGGACAATATTAACCTTATTCTCTATCTAAAATTGAAATTTGTGAGATCATGAGGAGAAGATTTCAATTTTTTTTGAGAACATAGATCTTTCGGATCATTTCTTACAAACATGGACGGAGTCACTATAAGGCAAGTGGGCGGAGTCACTATAAGGCAAGTGGGGTTAATTGCCCTCACTGAAAAAAAAAAATTACACCACTATTCTTAACATAATTTGTCATAAATATAATTTTGACTTCACAAAAAATTAATAATTTGTCTTAAATTTTATAAATTCTATAATTTTAACACCGCTGAATATAAATTCTAACAATTTTAACTCCGCTGAACTTAAATTCTGACTCTGTCCCTGCTTACAAACAATTCGTAAAAGAAAACATAAAATTTTAAAAATTAATCAACATTTAAGAAAAAAAATTATTTTAAACAAGGGTAAGTTTGGTTATATAAGTATGTATTGGTATTACAATAAATGTTAAAGTAGTTGAAGAAAACGTCTTGTGATGACCTATTTAATTATTATAA
>BRYE01000011.1:4350082-4355082 GCA_030159115.1 Actinidia arguta var. hypoleuca | reverse complement strand
TCGCCATGGCTCATCGGGGTGCGGGAAGGTAGATGGGGTGGCCATGTGGCTCATCAATGGTGTGGCAAGCGCGTTTTTCGCATCTCTGGATCGATGCTCCTGCATCCGTATCGCCACTCATGAGGATGCCGTTGACGATGCCAACGACGTGCCGTTGATCTTCAACGATGGAAACTACCGCCACGAGGGTGGGTCTGGTGGCCGGAGGAGGACCGGCAAGGGAAAGAAGGCAAGGGCTTCCCTTGAGGACTAATAAATATTATGACTTTTGCAAGTTTATGTTTTTCTTGGTAAGTTCAATTATGGGGTCTTGCGAAGTTGTGCAAGTTGTTGCTTATGAGTATATGGTTTTGGAATGATGGAAATTGGATAAATACGAGTTGTGTTTACTGGTTTTGAACGTGTTATGAATATGCAAACTGTAATAAGTTTTTCCAACTTGTGCTAGATGTTTCTATGTATCCGTACACTTTCTAAAATTGGGCTAAAGATGAGTTATTATTTACTTTAATTACATCCCTTTTTTGCCATTGAGTTATTTAGTTTGTTCATAGCCTTTTCTGAATATGCATGATGGTTAGAAGGAGATTGACATCTATTGACACAAAAACTGCTCTCATATATTCTAAAATTTATTATTTATTAACTAATCAATCCTATGTTTATTACTCATAATTTTATTTTTATTTAGACGACTTTTAATTTGGGAAAATTAGAATCTATTGAGTGAAATTCGTGTTATAGTTCATCTTTTTATTTATAATTTTTATTGGTACATATATTCGTCACCCCTCAATTAAAATTCTTGCTCCTTCCCATGTTGCATCAATTCAAGGCGCTAATTTTGAAATAATTTAATTTTTATCGTCCACTTCACATTATAAAACTCTTTTTCCTTTTCATTTCTTCTTGTTCTTGTTCATTTCTAATTTTAGCATTGTTGAATTGACAATATCTACTGGTAAGGACTCTAGCTTCTTGTTTAAAGTGTTGTTAATTCGAGTCTTCTTAGGGTCATTAAAGATTTATTTTGTTGTTAACTTCAGAACTCTCAGATTAATCTCTCTTTAATCCAATTGAACTGAGCAGAGATAATGAGCTATAACAAAAAACAATAATAATTACAAATAATCTAAACCATTGGTTCTTGTTTTTCCCACTTCTTAAACACTTGATTGAACTAATACATGTTGCTCAAATTTTTGATTTGAAAATCTAGATAAAGTATGCACTAAAGGCACTTTAATTATTAAAAAAAATTTACTTTATTTTTTTGTTTCTTGATTTTGAATGATGTTGTCATTTGGGTAATCATAGTGGCCACTACTAGCCTATATTGCTTTAACTTTTGTTTTCATCTTTTCTCCTATAGGATTCTCAACAGTAAGGAATCCTAAGATGATGAAAGCACTTGTCAGTAATGGAAAAAAATGATTTCTTATTTTTATTATGGTTTAAAATATTTTTTTAATAATTTAAAGATTGACCAAGTAATCTAAGTATGAGACTTAAATATTTGCTCCATTTTAAGTTTCAGATTCGAAAGCTCCTAAATATTATCAATTTCTGAGTTGAGTCAGTCTATAGTTTTGTCCGGACTTTAATCGCCTCGACATTCTGTGTCACTATGATTCTCCAAATTTTAATTTTGTTAATTTTATTTTTAAAGTTTTCAAATTAAATAAAATTAATCCAATTTTAAACTAAGGTCAAAATCGTTAACGGAAATATTCATTACACACTAATTGGCACCTAAAGTTATTATATCACTTTGATCCGTAAAATTTTGAATTTTGTCAATTCCATTCTCAAACATTTTTTTGATCAGACATCTTTAAACATTGTGGGGTAATTTAGGATGATATGGACTTTATTGAAATAAATGTGATTCATGCTCTCACGACTCTGCAGTTTGAATAGTTTGGAGAAGCTATCTAAATCATTCAAACACTTGAATAAGATTAAGTTAGGTATTATTGAATAACAATTATTTCTTATAAGTTCTCAATTCAATTCTAAGTTTTATCCATCCAAACAGAGTTTATTGTATTTAGAGATAAAATTAACAAAATCAATAATTTGGCGACTAAAGTAACGCGAGATGGACACAATAGGGACAGTTGGTTTTTACCATTGTTTCTGTTAACGTTTTTTTATTGTTGTTTGAAATTAGACAAACGCGATTTAGTGTTTTTTTTTGTTTTTTTGTCTCTTTTTTTTCTTCGAACCTTGAGTTTTTTTTTTAGAGAATTTTTTTCGCCGTCTGATCAAAATTTTATGCTTTTTCGATTTTCCTTGATGAGAGTAGTCAAAAAATATAAATATTTTTATATAATTTAGAAAAAAATTCACTAAAGACGAAGAACACCATTTTACATTATTTTTTGGGATAAAAATAATTTCTCTTCGTCTCTAGTAGATTTTTTTCTAGTTAAATGAAAAGTTTATATTTTCGGACTAAGGAAATGAAAAAGTATAAGATTTTGATCAAATGGCAAAAATATTCACTGAAGGTTAAAAAAAACAAAAATTAAAGAAGTAAAAAGAAAAAAAAAATAATAACCAAACTGAGCCATATTCTAAAAACTTTCAGAATGAAATTGATAAATTTGAAATTTAAAAAACCCAAAGTGACTCAAAATCCATACTTTAACGACAATTTATGTATCTTACCCAATTGATGGTTCGTGCTGATTTTTCAAAACTTGATTTGGTGATTTTGGACAAAAAAAATCTAACAAGCCTATAAATGATGGGTAAGTATACCGTCACTGAAAATGTTTACCGCATTTGTTATTGCATGCACCAAAATGACATCGTTTTTATATAAAAAATCTGAAACGATGTCGTTCAACTAATAGTTGTAGTTGTTTAAAAAATTAAAATAACATCATTTTAGTACGTACAATAATAAATATGATAAATATTATGACTGTAGACTTGCCCATAAATGATATCTTCTTTAGCCGCATAAAAAACCATGACAGAAGAAAGCATGCACGTGTCTACTTTTTTGTCTCTTGGTCATCCAACATGTGCCTGTAGAAAATTGCTGAAATATCACCGAAATCTCTCTCTCTCCAATTTTGGTATTTGGATTTCCATTAATGCCCTTTCAACGCAGAGTCAGAACCAGAATAAATATTTAGTAAAGTTAAAAAAATCTGAATTTATGTTTAGCAGGGTTAAAAAAATTAAAATTAATATTCAGTGAGATCAAAATTGTAGAATTTATAAAATTTAAGACAAATTACTAATTTATATGGGGTCAAAATTATACTTATGATAAATTATATTAAAAAAAAATAATATAATTTTTTTTTCCAGTAGATCAATTGACTCTACTTACTTATATCTCAACAGGCTTATCGTTTGTCCATCCTTATAATTAATTTGAACGGTTCATTTTATAGTATACTATAAGCGGTGTCACACGGAATGTATATGTAAGGGGAGGAGGGATTTGACCCTAAAATTGTCAGTTACTAAATAGGAACGTGAGTGGGCAACCAACCACTTGCAAATATTTTTTTTTATTATTTTTTTATCCTTAAAAATTTTAAAGTACTCAAATAGGTAGTGGTTATTTATGTTGCACTGCAAGATTAATTTTAACACAAAAATGTCTTGCTGCCACACCAAATTTGAGGCTTCACCAAATCAAGTATTGCATTATAATAGTATAGATAATCTATGATTATATGCAAAAATCAAGTTCGTCAAACATTGGTTAGCTACGTAATTGAATCATATTTATCTTATAGTTTATTTTTAGAATCGTATTTGCCATTTAACTTTTTTAAAATAAATATGCCGATTAATCTAACTTTTTGCAATTATATACTGAAACGAGTCTTACAAATTAAACGATACATATTATGAAATTAGGCACGAAATAGCCCAACTTAAAGGCATTACATGAGTGTAGTATCTTGAGAACCAATTATTCAAAAAAATAACGTTCATCTCATACCATATGGAAGGGAAGTTGTTTCCACTTTTATTATGGCACTATGCCCCTGAAGTTTCGTAGAAGTTGCACTTTACACCCTGTAAAGTCAAAATTATATTGCATCCTAATTTGTCTAAACTGTAGCAATGTTTCCCAACTCAAATTTAAACATGGGTAAATTTCAATAGTGGGAAATACACTGAGGAAGTTCATGGTAATATTGGGGATGCTCTACTATTTTTTTTTTTCATATACATATTTTTGTAAGATTCCGATAAAATTTAATTCTTACTTCAAAAAGAAAAATGGCAAACAGAAAGAAAGTGAAATGTATGAAGTATTTTGCTTGTTCTCTTCAATTCATATAAGTTGATTGATGTAACTGAACTTATATTAAAGTTACTTATTTAAAAGTATAAGTTGAAAAGTTTTAAAATAGAGTTTTCAAAATTTAGTTTTTTTTCTCCCGACTTTTATAAGTTATTTTTTATCATAAATAAAAACAGAAATTGTATCAAACACTCTATTACAATTTTTAAGATAGAAAAAATAGAAGTATAACCCCTTGTGCTTTGCAAGTTGGACTATAAAAAATGAATAAGTTTCTTATCCAAAGCACAAGTTACATAGATTCGGTCTATTCGATATGCCATATGTTTTTTTGTCTCTTATTTTTAAATTCTGATAATTATGTGGCCTAAAAGTAAAGGAGGGCATCGTAATTTTAAAAATCACGACAAATGCGATTTTTTGAATTTGTCATAAATTTCAGGGGAGGTAAATAAAATTAACCTCAAAATTGACGGTTTGACAATCTGATCAAAATTTTAAAATTTGCATCTAATTTAGGAAATAGTTCACTAAAAATAAAAAAATAAATTATTTCTACTTGTCAAATTACTAGAAGACTTTATTTAGTTGATATGATTTTATAGTTTTTTTTCGTTTTTAGTGAATTTTTTTAATGGTTTAATCAAATTTTTAGAAATTTGCATCTAATTTTTGAAATAATTTACTAAAAAAAATAAATCAATTATTTATACTTAAC
>BRYE01000011.1:4315082-4317582 GCA_030159115.1 Actinidia arguta var. hypoleuca | reverse complement strand
AAATTACTCTTTAAAACTGAGTCTAAAACTGGGCCCAAAAGGCCCAATATTAGTAACAGCCCAAATTGATCGACAGCGGCCTTGTGATTTAAACTTTTTTCGAGGTCTAGTAACAGACCGTTGTGGGCCCAAAATCGGCCCACGCCTACAAGATTAGGGTTAGGGTTTTGCAGACGTCTGAGCTTCGCTACTCTTCATCTATATATACATCGATATGATCTAACGGAACCCTCTGCGACATCACAATCTTTTTATCTCTGTCCTAGTGAAGTTCCAATCTTCAATCGGAATTGTTTTCTTGCTATTTTCATAGTTTTTTTTTCCCCATCAATCATCACTGTTGATTTTTCGTGCTTAACCATGTTTCATTTGATGATATCTGAATTCGATTCGATTCGTTCATTTTTTCGAACTCGAGATTGATTTGTTAGGTACTGTGATGGTATTGAAGAAGGGTTTGGGGTTGCGATGATTATAAACAATTCCTCGTTCTGAATGCTATTGCCAAATGACAGACACGTTTACACCCATAGAATATGAGCAACCCCCAATTCAAAATCTTCGTTTTTTTTAGTTTGTGTTCTTTGTTTTTATTGGTTAGCAGCATTTGGATCATTTTTGCAAGAATTTATATTTTCTTGATGTTATATGCTTTGTTTTTTCACTGGTTCATAATGGTTTGAAACATGAAAAGATCTCCATTGGTTTTTTGGTGTAATTGTGTTGTATTGAGAGTTTGTGTTGTAGCTGTTCTTTTTGATTTTTGTAATCTTTATTAAACAATTTCTCCTGGCATGGTGGTTTTGTAATTTTTTCTTTCTCAATCAGTGTTTTTGGTTTAATTTTTATGTTCTTTATTGTTATTGGTTAGCATCATGTGGATCACCTTAGCAAGAATTTATATTTTCTGGATGTTATGGGCCTTTTTGCACACTGGTTATTGATGGTTTGAAACATGGAAAAAATTTCTTTTGGGTTTTTATGTAATTTTGCTGTAGTGAAAGTTTGTGTTTGTAGCTCTTCTTTTTAAATTTTGTAATCTTTATTTAACTATTTCACTTGGCATTTGGGTGGTTTTGTAATCTTTTTTTACTACAAATCCTACTCATTGTTAGTTAGGTAACACATATGATTGTGACCCATGTTATAGACCGATCATCAGGTTAGATTTTTTAAGAATGCGGTAATCAATGACTCGGAGCAAATGTTGAAGAACTTTGGTCACTCTGCAATCTGAGCCTTTATGGAAGGAACTAGTTACTTAGTTACATTTTTGATATGCTTGTGAGAGTTGTCTTTATCTTGACACTGGAATTATGAAATGGATAAATGTGAACTTTTCTGAACTTAATTTTTAACTCAGTCTTGTGAGAACGTACTTTCTATTTTGTGTGCTCTTGTTATGTTGCAATTTATATTGTCAGAGTTGATTGTGTGCTTTCTACAAAGATTGTGTCAATCTGATAATGGGTGCCAGATTTGTTTTCTTGTACTACAGTCAATATCAAATTGATATCATTCCTGCACTCCATCCTTAAGGCGTTAAGTCTATATTGTGCATGAAATTGGTTGTGTTAGTTATATTGTTTTGCGTTGCATCCGGTTATAGTCAGAACTGCTGGATAATGGACTTCTTGATGTTCTAATTTGCATCAGTACTTTTACAAGTTTCTACTTGCTAAGGTCTATTTTGAGCTTGGGACTGTGTTCATTGACACACTCATGGAATTTTTTACGTTAATATTGCAGTTGTGTTGCTATCATAGTTGTCTCCTTTATGTGCGTCGGTATGAAATAGGTACATCTTGCTAAGGTTTTGCTCCATTTCCTTGTGTTACCCAATTATCCATACCTTCAGAGTTGAGATTCATTATTCTCCTCTTTGAAAAGATTCATTATTCTCTTCTCTTTGAAAAGGTTAAAGGAGCTGGCTTTTTGTGTGTATGGCATCTGAAAAATATAGTTGCTATATTTTTGTCCTCTCCTGAAATAGATCAAGGTGGTGTTTAAAGCCCTAGTTTGACAGAATGAAGAATTCTATAGGTTAGGGTTACGCACGCCTCCAAATTCCAAACATTAATTAAATCTTTTCTTTTATTACTTTTAATCGTATCTTTGAATTCTTTTTTATGTTGGCCTCTATGCATGTAGTTTTCATTTGCCATGTGCTTACTATTATGCAATGATTTCCTGATGCTTTTGTTTGTGTCATGCTGGATAGTGAGTTCAGAATTAACAGTTAATATGTTATATATGATCTGGGTGTGATTTGTTGGAGGTCAGGTGTAAAAACAAGGGGCGGGGAATGCAAAAGGAAAGTTATTACTTTCTTGTTAGACAGCTGCCATGTTACATGTACTCTTCTAAAAGTATTCGTGTTGGACACTCTCACTTGCCTAGGAAGATACTTTGCTAGAACTCCTAAATTTTGAATGAGATGCATTATGACTTTTTTGTAAATACTCCCACCATTCAACTTAGAAAATAAAAGAAACATAAA
>BRYE01000011.1:4285082-4300082 GCA_030159115.1 Actinidia arguta var. hypoleuca | reverse complement strand
AGGATTAAGATGATTGTGTTCGTACGGACGCGCGTGAGAATAGTGAGACTTTTGGACCATCAGCTGGAGAAGACAAACTCGAGAAAGGATTTCAAAATGAGAGAAGAGAGAGAAGAAAAAAGCAACTCTATAATTCATATTCACAAAATCTTAACTATAATTATTGATGTTTTGGATTCTCTCTCTCTCTCTCTCTCTCTCTCTCTCTATATATATATATATATATATATATATATGTGTGTGTGAATAGTAATTTCTTTATCACCAACTTTTTTTCTCATTTTGTCCTTAACTAAATTTTTTTTCTATATTTTTTTTTTCGATTTTGTCCCTAACCAATTTTTTTTTTTAGATTTTGCCCCTAATTATATTTTTTCTCGATTTTGCCCCTAACCATTTTTTTTCACCCCAGCCTATATGAGTGTATATGTATTTTTGTTCCATCATGTTTTAGTTTGGGATATCGTATATATATAGTGCTTTTTTTTTCAAATGGCTCAATTAAATTAGGTTCTTGGTTAATGAATTGTTTATTTTGAAAACTCGCTCGTGCATAGCACTGGAATTCCCCACTAGTATATAGATATGTGTGTGTGTATGGTTACACAAATATTTGTTATCTTCTAAATTATCAACAAAAAAAAATTAAATTTTGGTTATCAACGGATTAAAATACGTCAAGAGTTTGCTAAATTTATTGAAAAAGCTTTAAATGATGATGACACTCGAGTTATAGATGTGTAACAAATTCAAATTGTCTATAATAATGGTTAGTATGCATATAATTCCAACTGAATCATTTTTTTCGTAAGTTACATTCGTGATTTGATTGGAATTATTTTTGAATTACTTTTGTTACATATATTTTTCATACACTTATTTTTTTTATTTGCATTATAATAAAGAAAAAAAAATACATCATGGATAAAGATTGGTATTAGAATTTTAAAAATGTTTAATACATTCCTAAATAGAGGCAAACTATTTATGGCATTTATACCTTAAAAAATAATTGATTTAGAAAAAAAATGAAATGAGTTAATATGTTTTATATATAGTCCTAAATTGAAAATGTTTTATGGCACTTGTACCTTCAAAATGTTTTATTCTACATTGCTTTGGATTCTAGTATTAAGGGTGTAATACCTCCTTAAAAAAAGTATCTGGGAAAAAAACAAATGAAGACATAATAATCCAAATAATTTGTGTGTTTTTAATTTATTTTTTTTATCTTTAGTAACTTCTTCTTTACATATCTATTTATCCTTCTTTATGCATATTGTTGTAGAACAGTTTTTAATTTGTGATGACATTAATGCAGTGCTTGGGTTGATATAACTACTAGTAATTACTCGTACTCACGGGATTATATATATATATATAAAATATTTTTTAAGCATACTCGTTAGAGTTTTATAATAAAAAAACAAATAAGATATAAATATTAGATAAAAAAATATTGTATTCATATACGAAAAGATACAATGCTATAAAGTGGAGAACAATTAAAAAGTATAATTATTTTTTAAAAAATATTGCTAATTTGAAAGAAATAAAAAAATTGGGTGTTTTAATTTTTTGGTGTAGGTCTCAGTAAAAAAATGATCCAATGAGTAAAACATATGTTCAGCTTTAAAATTTTTTTATCTATTGAATCAAAATCTATGTGGGCTCCACACCTTTGATAAAAAATAAGTGATAATTTTAAGGAAAAAAATAATCTCATGTGAAATCTTAGTCGTTGAATTCACTCAAATAGATTTCAATCGTAGATAGGGGAGATAGATTTGAGATTCAAAATGAGTTGTGTTTTATATTATAAACTAGAAATTGCTTGTACCCGTGGACACTACGCAAAAAAAAAATACCTATTAGGCGTACTAGTTAGAATTTTAAAATCTAAAAAACAGATAACATATAAATATAAGATAAAATATGCATTGCATGCATATACGAAGAGATACATTGTAATAAAATAGAGAACAAATTAGAAAGTATAATGATTTTAAAAAAAATGTGTGCTCTATTTTTTTTTGTGTGTGGGTCCTTCTAAAAAAATTATCCAATGGGTAAAAATATGTCAAACTTTAAAGGTTTTTGTCCATTTGATCAATCCCTATATACACCTATGAATAGAAGGAAATGATAATTTTAGTAAAGAAAAAATAATCTCAAGTGAAATCTCAGCTATTGAATTCACTCGAATGGATTTCAACCGTAAATAGCGGGAGATAAATTTAAGATTCAAAATGAGCTGTGTTTTATAGTATATATAGCATAGGTTATCCATGTATAGCACGTTTTTTTTTGCTAGTGCATATTTACATGAAAATATTAGGGTATTTTAAGTAAATTTACCATAATAAAAACTAAAAAAATATAATTGAAAAAAAATTGAAAATTATTAGCCATTTTTTATTTTTTTTGTCAAGCGGCATGAACCTATTTTATTAATAAATTCTTAAATAAAAGAAAATGAGCAACACAAAAAACTAATATATTTAAATTTGAATTTTTGTATATTAAATGTATATTTTTTGAAAAGTTAGTATCTTATAACATTACCAAATAAAGACAAAAAAAATGTATACGTGAATGGATATAAAGTGTCAAAATCATCACCAAAAGAAAAAATTAATTTACCCATAAATAATTAATAAAAATTTATGCATTTTGCTTTTCACCAAATGAAATTTATTTACATTTTTATTCTACAAAATTATAATAAATCCTCTAACACTTTCGTATATTAGCAGAATTGTCCCTCTTTGTACCGTTATATTTTTACATATTTTTCTCTTTAAAAATGTAATTTATGTACTTCTCCATCTCATATAGTCATATTAAAGTCTCTTTTCAAAATAATATTTTGTATTATCTTTCTAATTTTGTTCCTGTAATAATTACGTTTGATTATTTATATTTTAGTTAAAATATTATATAAATAATATATAAAATATAATAAAAAAATTACATATTTTATATGTTGATTTTTTAATTAGGACATATATATCAAAAATAGAATAGTAATGTTTTAATATGAGAATATTTATTAAAATATTATATAATGATAACAATATATATATATATATACACATATATATGTGTATATGTATATGTATACATACGATTTTCAACCTTTATTCATGTATCTTGATGATATCCTCTTGGAAACCTAACATATTGTATGTGTGCAAGCCAGCTAGACAGAGAGAAAGAGGAGAGCTTTCTAGAGTGAGAGTAGTGAGAGAGTGAGAATGATGGTGGGGGGTGGGACTGTACTGTGACGTAGACTTGTCAAGGCTGGGGGGAGTGGGGTTGTGGTGGGATTTGGTCCCACGTGGTCCCACCAAAAGACAGTGGACATGGTCCCCCTAACACCAAGGACATTAAATGACAACACAAGTGGCATGGTCGTCTTGTATGATAGGACTATAGTCCATTGACCTTCTCTAAATTTCCAAAATGGATGCGGAATTTATATTGAATGGTAATTATTTAAAGCTAGAATTAAGAAAATAGTAAAATCAAGCTTTTAAAATTATTTTTTAAAAATTATATTTTGTTCAAAAAAAAAAAGGTGTACTAAAAATTCTAGCACGATAAAAAAAAATCCAAAATTTGTAACCGCAACAATAAAGCTACAACAAATACTTTTATTTTTTTGTATTAAATACGTTGCGATGACTTAGATGAGCTCGAAATAGAAAAAAAAAAAAAAAAAAGGTCAATCGCAATTTTTGTACTCGTCTTTTATTTAAATGAATTCCTTTTCTATCGTTAATAGGTAAAATTATAAAAATATCCCTTTAAAATATTTTAACAAAAATAATTTAGAAATTAGAATTAGAATTGTCTTTTTATAATTTTATTTATTAAAAACAAAAAAAATATATAATTGGCCAAAAAATTTTAAAATAGTTTTATTCTAATATAAAGATAAATTAAAAGATGTTTAAAGTTGAAGTACCTGAACTTTTATTTTTTTACAGGGTAAAATGTTAATTTTCTCCTTAGGGACATAAATCACTTAAAAGAATATCGAGGAATTTTAGCTTTAAATATCTTTATTTTGAGATTTTAAAAAATAGGAGTATAAAAAGAAAAATAAAATTCATTTTTATTGTCAATAAAAACTTGTCTGTTAATAAATAACAGTAAAACTAACAGTTGCCCCGTGCGATGCAAAAGTCAATAATATTTCTAACAAAATTATTTTAAAAGTTTAGATTTGTACCAATTGGAATCTGTTTATGAAGTTTTGTCCTTCAATTTTAATTAATTGAATTATGATGGCTTAGTTTGATTATAACATAAATTTGAATTTGAATTATGATGACTCAATTTGATTGCAGCAAGAAATCAATTTAACATGAAATAATGAAAATAATCAAGAAAATTAAAAAATCAAGTATAGTTAAAGTTAAAGAGACACATAAAAATAAAATAGTTACAAAAAATCATGAATTGAAAAAGAATCTATTATGATTTTAAAAAAATACATAAAAACTAACAAATAGAGATATGAGAAAATACATATCAAATATGTGAATATGATTTGAATATGTGGAGCTTATATTAACTGTAACAATTTTTTTATATTTAACTTGAAATAAAAAAGAAAACCTTAAAAAAATCAAGCAAAGTTAAAAATGGACCGAGAAAAAACGTACTTACAAAAAAAGATTATGAGCAAAAATTCATCCAGAATAACTAAAATAAATAAATAAAAGATTCACATAAAAATAGATCTAAGAAGTACAAATAATTTTGGAAACCTTATTTTGTTATTTTCATAATTTAAATTGGTGCAGGATTTTTTTTATGATTTAATTACTGTATAGTTTTTTTTTTAAATATAGAGCCTTATTTAAATAAAATTATAATTTATATGAGTCAAATTAAATAAAAAATTTAATTATTTTAAAATAATTATAATATATTTTTTTTACGCGACGTTTTAAAAATATAAATATAGTTAGAGTGTATATATACTAGTAATTATATATGCTCACGGACACTATATAAAAAAAAAGATCACCTTTTAGGCGTACTCTTAGAATTTTACAACTAAAAAATAGATAAGATATAAATATCATATAAAAGATACATTGCATTCATATATCAAAAGATATAATATTACAAAATGAAGAACAAATTAAAAAGTATAAGAATTTTAAAAAAAATATTGCTAATTTAAAACAAATAAAGAGAAAAAAAGGGTACTTTAATTTATTTTTTTGTGAGTCCCACTAAAAAATAATTCAATGGGTAAAACATATGCTCAACTTTAGAGATTTTTTATCCATTGAATCAAAAATTATGTGGGCTCCAGACCTTTGAGTAGAAGAAAATGATAATTTTAGGGAGAAAAAAATAATCGCAGGTGAAATTTCAACCATTGGATTCATTCAAATGAATTTTAACCGTTAAAAGCGACAAATAGATCTGAGATTCAAAATAAGTTGTGTTTTATAGTATAGATAGATAGATACATAGATAGTTTGGAAGATTTAAAAATATGTGTATCTTATATTATAGACTTTTTGTCATTACTATGATAAATTTATTTAGATATTCATTTTTACTCAAATATTATTATTATAATTATTTGATAAATTAATTTTTATAAATATTTTAAAAAATATAATTAAAAAAAATAGACTTATGAAAATAATTTTTATCTATTTTATTATTATCTTTTATTATTTTTATTGAATTGTTTTTATCCATTAATCAATATTTTATACTTTTTTGATTTCTCTTGAAGAAAATAATCTTAAAATATAAAAATTATCTATTTTTCTCTAAAAATTTCACTAAATAGTTTTTAAAAAAATATTTTTATCTCTAAATTTAATATATTTTTATATTTTTAGACTCTTATCGTCAAAATAATATAAAAAATAATTAAATCATAAAAAATATTAAATTGAAAAATTGTGTGTTTTAATTTTTTGTTATGGGTCCTACTAAAAAAATAATTTAATGGATAAAACATATGTCTATATTTAAAAAATTTATATTAATTGAAAAGAATTTATGTGAATCCCACATCTTTTGAGAAGGAGGAAGTGACAGTTTTGGAAGGAAAAATATAATCTCAAGTGAAATCTCAGCTGTTGGAGTAACTCAAATCAATTTTAAACGTAAATAACGAGAAATAGATTTATAATTCAAACGTAGTTGTGATTTGTATTTTACTATAAATTGTTCATGTCCACGGGTACTATGCAAAAAAAAAAATCACCTCTTAAGCGTACTTATTAAAATTTTATAAAATAAAAAACAGATAATAGATTCATTGCTATAAAATAAAAAATAAATTAAAAAGTATAATAATTTTAAAAAAAGTGTTGATAGTTTGAATAATAATAATAATAAATTATTAAATATAAAAAAATTAATAATTGAGAAAAGAATATGTTTTTTTTGAGTTATGTTTTATTTTATATATATATATCGGGTAACGGAGGCTCGACCCGAGCGCAAGACATTGCACTTGCCGGGCTTAGAGAGAGAAGATATGTACAAATGGAGGAGGTTCGTTTCCTCTTCACCGACAGGGTGGGGTGGGTTCCACCGCTCCTTACGCATTTGTCCCTACTCGCGTCTCTCTCTCTCTCATTTAAGTCGAGACCTCACTGGCCTCCGCTTACCAAGACAGGTCCCCCTCGCAACACCCATCACTCCCCCTCCTATTTTTCTCTTTCGGGCTAACAAATATCTGCTCAATTTTAATTATTTTGGGTAAAATTACAAAAATAACTCGGGAATTTGATTAAGGCCATGTTTGGCCTAGATTTTTTTAATGTATTTTGTCTTATAAAGTTTACTCTCTTTTTTTCTCGTTTGGCCTAGTATTTTTGGTTGTGCGAATGATTTTTTAGTCTAATTTTTAATGCCCTTTGACCTAGATGTTTTAGTAGATTCAACTGATAGAATTTGCAAGGGAGAGATAGAAAAAAAAAGCGACGACTAGGGTTTGTATTAACAAAGCTTGTTAGAATATTACAAAAGTAAGCCTTATATAGGCAAGAAAATAAAATGAATAAAAAACTAGCCTAAAATAACACAAAAATAATAAAAGACATAAATAATAATAATATTATTTCCTAACATCCCCCCTCAAACTCATGATCCAGCAGCGCGCAACATCGAGAGTTTGCCAACAAAGAAGCGAAATCGCTGCACCGTTTGAGATTTCGTAAAAAAATCCGCCAACTGGAGAGAAGAGGTGACAAAGGGCAGTAAAATCGTGCCGCGATCAAGTTGTTGACGAGTAGTATGGCAATCGATCTCAATATGCTTTGTCCGCTCATGAAAAACTGAGTTATGAGCAATCTGAATAGCATTTTTATTATCACAATAAAGAGGGGTCGGTCCAGAGAACGTGACACCCATATCCGCTAGCAACCAATGTAGCCAAACAATCTCATTGGTGGTAGAGGTCATAGCACGATACTCTGCTTCAGTGGAAGAACGAGAGACAACTTGTTTTTTGCTCTTCCAAGAAATAAGAGAATCACCCAAGAATACACAAAAGCCTGTAACAGACTTGCGGTCAGATGAATCACCAGCCCAATCAGCATTTGAATAAGCAGAAAGCTCCAAGGAAGACGTCGAAAGGAACAAAAGACTCTGGCAAATAGTCCCACGAAGATACCGCAAAATGCGAACAACAGCAACCCAATGAACTGTGGTAAGAGCAGTAACAAACTGACCGCATGTGCAATATCAGGACGAGTGATAGTGAGGTAGACAAGGCTCCCAACTATAGTCCGATACAAGGTAGGGTCAAGTAAGGGAGTGCCGTCAGTAGGAGCATAACGAGCATTTAGCTCAAGAGGAGTATCAACTGTCCTGGTGTCCGAGAGACGAGCTCGCTGAAGAATATCTGCAGTGTATTTGAATTTGGACAATAAATAACCCTTAGGCGAGAAGGCAATTTCGATGCCCAAGAAATAGCGAAGAGACCCCAAGTCCTTCATATCAAACTGACGGGCCAACTCAATCTTCAAAGCAGCAATCCCACCAATATCATCACTGGTAATAATCATGTCATCCACATACAAGGAAAGGATAATACGGCCTGTAGAAGTGGACTTTACAAATAAAGCCGAATCATGATGGCTAGGAGAGAAGCCAAGAGATGTGACCACCAAAGAGAATTTCTCAAACCAAGCTCTAGGAGCCTATTTGAGACCATACAATGCCTTTTTGAGTCGGCAAACCTGTCCAGAAGAGTGAGCAACACCTGGAGGAGGAATCATATACACTTTTTATTTGAGATCGCTATTCAAAAAGGCATTTTTAACATCCAACTGAGAAATATGCCAATGACGAACAGAAGCCACTGCAATGAGTGCACGAATAGTGGTCATCTTTGCAACAGGAGCAAAAGTCTCCTCATAATCGATGCCATATTGTTGAGCAAATCCTTTAGCAACCAAGCGGGCCTTATAACGCTCGACCGAACCATCAGAGTTGGTCTTAATTTTATAGACCCAACGAGAACCAATAGCCTTTTTACCAGGCAGAAGCATCACCAAATCCCAAGTACCAGTGCGATGCAAAGCAGATAGTTCCGCATCCATAGCTTGCTGCCAAAGAGGGTCACGAGCAGCCTCTGTATATGACTGAGGCTCACAAAGATTGTGAATAGAAGACAGGATGGAGGTAAAGGAACTGGAGTAACATAAGTAGTCAAAATCAAGCAAATGAGTGGACTTACGAATACGCTTGGCAGAAGGCGGTGCCGAATCCACAACTTCAGGAGCTTCTTGGGTGGCCGAAGAAGGGGGAGCATCAGTAGGTGTGTTAGACCTACGAGAGTAATGTATAGGAAAAGGCTGTAAAAGAGATGGGTTATGAGAAGAAACAGTAGAGTCTAGAACATCATCGGCATCATCAGAAAAATGATCAATATGAATCAGATCAGCCTTAATTACAGTATGAGATGGAAAAGGAATAGAGAAGAAAGAAATATGCTCCATAAATACAACATGACGAGAGACATAAAATTTGTTAGAGACAGGATCAAAACAACGATAACCCTTTCTTCCCTCACCATAACCAAGAAAAACACATGCAGCAGATCGAGCAGACAACTTATTGCGCTCAGCTTCAGGACGAAGAACAAAACATGTGCTACCAAAGACTCTCAAGGATGAATAATCAGGAGCACTACCAAACAACCTTTCATAAGAAGAGATTCCAGCAATAAGAGCTGTCGGAATCCGATTGATCAAATGTACAGCTGTAAGAACAGCCTCCCCCCCAAAAATACTAGAAACACTGGCAGATAGAAAAAGAGAACGGACTGTCTCTACAATGTGTCTATGTTTCCTTTCAGCAACCCCATTTTGAGCTGGAGTATCAGTACAAGAAGATTGGTGCACTGTACCATCAGATAAGAGTAATCTTTCAAATGCATTGGAAGTTTATTCCCTTCCCAAATCAGTCCTAAAGCATGTAATAACTGCATCATGCTGAGTACGAACAAGTGCCTTAAAAGCCATGTAAATGTCAAAAAATTCGGAACGATGCTTCATGAAATAAACCCAACAATATCGAGTGTAATCATCAATGAAAGATACATAATATCGGGACCCTCCTTTAGTGACAACAGGGGCAGGTCCCCACACATCAAAATGAATTAACTGAAAAGGTGCAGTAGAAGAAGATATACTGGGATTAAAAGGTAAAGCGGTAAATTTTGCAAGTTTACAACCACTGCAATCGGAAATATCATGAGCATGCAAATTTCTCAAACAACCCTTAAAAGCTAAAAATTTTAAACGAGGGGCCGAAACATGACCAAGTCTAGAATGCCACAAGTAAAAACTAGAAGAATCTTTATTAAGACAAAAAGAGGACAAATCAGGAGTGGAAGCAGCAACAACGGGCACTTTCAGCTCATCCAAGACATATAATCCCCCCTTCCTATGGCCTGTCCCAATCAGCTTCTTGGATTGTGGATCCTGCACAAAACAAGAGGTGGAAGAAAAGTGAATAGAAAATCCAGAATCACACAACTGACCAACTGAAGCAAGATTCATTTTAAGAGATGGAATACAATAAACATCAGAAAGAGACAATGTAGGCGTGCAAACAGAACCAATAAAAGACAAAGGCATAGGAGATCCATCAGCTGTAATAATAGAAACAGGAGAAGAAGATTGAATGGTAGAATTAAACAAAGAAGAATCTGGTGACATATGGTTAGAGGCACCAGAATTTAAAATCCACAGGGATGCAGTTATACCTGAGGGACTCGATGAGGACAGACCTGTAGAAGAGGTAGTAGACATGGCATATGGTGGTTGGTGTGACTGAGCCTGAGTAGAGAGGAACTTCTAAAACTGATCTGCAAAAGCAACCATATTGGGATTTAGTAGCAATGCAACCTCTGGAACAAGAGCTGTAGTATTCGAGTGTTGTGGAGGCTTATGGTTGTGTTGCTGCTGAGATGATACAGGGGACTGATTTAACAACTTAGGACACTGAGCTTTTCAATGACCTTTTTGCTTGCAAAAGTTGCACTCATCACTGTTTGTACGCTTCTGGAAAGAATGATTCTGATTCTAATTGCTAGAATATGATCTCAAAGGGACAACCAAAACAAAATGATTAGGAACAACAAGAATTCCCTTGCCAGCCAAGGTCTTGAGACGAGTTTCTTCAGCCAACAACTCACTAACCACAACATCAACAGGCGGATGTGGGTTTTGATACAGGATATTACCACGAATACCCTCAAAGTCAGATCAAAGAGCCATCAAAAATTGAACAAGCCGCTGCTCTTCTCGATGAAGAATATAATCAGAATTAATCTACAGAGATAGAGGCTCTGTGAGAGCAAGCTGGTCCCATAGACCAGTAAGAGTCGTGTAACACTCTTGCACAGTCATATCCTGCTGCTGCACTGCACGAATATTAGATTCCAATTGATACCTCTGGGCAAAATTGGAGTGCGTGTATAACTTAGCCAAGTGATCCTAAACCTGTTTGGCTGTGTCATACTTGGCCAACTGCGTACCAATAGAGTGCTCAACAGAGTTATTTATCCAAGTAATGATTTTTGAATTGTTGGCCTCCCAAGTATCCAACAGATCTGCATAATCCTTAACTTTGTCATCCGTTAGCTTGATCGAAACCCCGCTGACATAGTGCCATAACTTCTTGCCCTTCAAAAAATTCTTCATAACGTAACACCAGTAGGAATAGTTCTTGCCATTCAATCGAACACTGATCGATTGTAGAGAGTCATCTCTTTCACCAACCATTGCAAATAGATCCGATTATTGAACCAATAGACTAAAACGAAATCGAAAACGAATCAACTAGGTCAGATCTGAACTGACTACGAACCAACAATCGCGAATCAAACTCAAAAAAAAAAAAAAGGTTAGATCGACAGTATTTTCATTAACAATGCTCTGATACCATGATAGAATTTGCAAGGGAGAGATAGAAAAGAAAAGAGACGGCTAGGGTTTGTATTAACAAAGCTTGTCAGAATATTACAAAAGTAAACCTTATATAGGCAAGGAAATAAAAGGAATAAAAAGCTAGCCTAAAATAACACAAAAATAATAAAAGACATAAATAATAATAATATTATTTTCTAACATCAACAACTAGCAATTAGTGATTTTTTTATTAATTCTTAAATAAGAACTAAATGAATTTTTAGTCATTTCAAACAAAATAGGTTACTGTATTTTTAAATAAAAGACAACCTTTATTTGGTTATCTTATGTGGGGACTTCCATGTACACAATTTTTTCCCTTTGGATACATGTCAAAATTAGACCTTTTGTTACGATTTTATACATTAGTCAGTTATTATTTTGGACAAAACACAAGAACCCCAAAATAAAAATTGATCCTTAGCTGCCCAACCATCACCCCGGTCGACCTCAACCATCCCTCCCTCACCCCCACCACAACCTTCCCTACCCATTCCTACCCTCCTCTACCACCCCACGCCCCACCACCACAAAAATCTCTCCAAATAAAGAGAAAGAGCGAGAGAGGGGGAGACGTTATTGGCATATGGCATTTAAATTTAGGGTTTTAATAGGTTGATGGTAGCAAGGAGGGATATGGAGAAGGAGAAAGAGAGTAGATGGCATCAAGGGAAGGGGCCAGGGTGCATCGGGCATGTACATTTTCACTTTTTTAATTATTTCCAGCATTAATTTAGAAATTTAATGTTTTAAGTTTGGTTTGAAAGCGGTAACGTTTTTTTTAATATGTTAGAATTTAGTTAAATTATCAATTGAACTAATTCAAACGAATTTTTAACAAGTCAAACTCAATTAGAAATTGGTTGGTTTATAACCCATAATTGTGTGCTTCACCAGGATTAATAGCAATGATCCAATCTCAAAGTTCTTAACCTTAGGGGTCAACTCACATCTTTATTGATGTTATAGGTACAGACAGCTATATTAATTTGCTTAGCCATAGACTAATGAATTGGTTCTATAGTTATAGGAAGAGATCAATGTCTATCATCTGGAAAAGACAGTAGCAACAAGAACATAAACACTAGGCGTGGAGAAACTTATTGGATACTTATAGATTCATCACTCATTCATGTGTTCCCACACTAGTAGTAGCATTTATATATGGATAAATATAATAATTATAATTTTGTAATTAATTAAAACAATAATTTGATTTCTTATGCTTTAGTGGTTTATTTGCTCGTTAAGTTTGTAAGCACACGAGTTTATCTGATTCACATTTTAAAACATGTTGAATGGAAAGTCTGCATGCTCGTCTCAGGAGCATATAAAAGGCGTCTCCACAGGCTCAATGACTGCTTAGAAATGATAGTTTTTTGTGTGAATGAAATTCCAAATAGTAGTTTTTTAACAGCTTAGAAAGTAATTGTTAGCAGTCCAAAGGTTGCCATTAAACAACCGTTAGAAGCTGTTATTGCCAGCCATTAGCAGCTGTTATTACAAGAGTTTTTCAGCTGTAATGGCTGCAGTTTTTTCAGAAATTAACTGTAGCAATTAAGCAGTTTTCTAAATTTTCTTTATTTAAACTTTAGATCATGTATGTGAAAAAACAACAAGGAGACAGAAAATATTTCTTAGTTTTTCATTTGAGATAGAGAAACAGATAAAGTTCAGTTCGTTAAGGTTACTTCGGTGGTGTTTCAACTTATGCGATCTAGCCGTTTTATTTTAGAAGAAAAATGTCAAAAAATTTTACAACAATCTCAGTAGGCGACGAATCTTTCTTATAAAGACTGTAAATTGCAGATAACTCAAAAAAAAAAGATTATGAATTGGTTGGCTCACCAGGATCAATAGCACTGGTCCAATCTCAAAGTTCTTAACCTTGGGGTCAACTCACATATTTTTTGATTTTATAGGTACAGACAGCTATAGTAATTTGCTTAGCCATAGACTAATGAGTTCTATAGTTATAGGAAGAGATCAATGTCTATCAGCTGGCAAAGACAGTAGCGACAAAAACAAACACTAGGCGTGGAGAAACTTATTGAATACTTATCGATTTGGAAGTGGGAGCTGTGTGAAGTGTTTTTAGAATGTACAAAATGATATCGTTTTGTATATTTAAAGAACAAAACGATTTCGTTTTGATCTTGGTCATAAAACAACATCGTTTTATAATTAATTAAAATGATATCGTTTTATTTTTGAAGTGTACAAAATAATATCGTTTTGTATACTTTAAAAACACTCTCCACAACTCCCACTTTAGAGAATCCGAACTAATTTATGTGTCCTCACAGGGCCACACAAGTAGTAGCATTTATATATGGATAAATATAATAATTACAACTTTGTAGATAATTGAAACAATAGTTTTATTTTTTATGCTTTAGGAGTTCGTTTGCTCGTTAAATTTGCACATATGCGAGTTTCTCGGATTCACATTTTAAAACATATCGAATGGAAAGACTGCATGCTCGTCTCAGGAGCATATAAAAGGCGTCTCCACAGGCTCAACGACTGCTTGGGCTTTGGCCTCCACCCAATCCACCCTTGGGTCGATTGATGAATCAATTGTTTCCACGGGTGTGACCCTAGCCCTAATCTGCTATCCATTTTCAAAATAACGGTGTGCTTCGTTTTAACCAATTATAGGTGACGTTACATTAAAAAAAAATGAAAAATAGTTAAATTCTTTTAGTTGCAGTATGTTCCGTGAGAACAACTTTAGCTGTAAAATACCCAAAAATTTAAAAATTCTATTTAAACAATTTTTTATGCCAATTTATAAAAATTCTATTTAAGCAAAATTTTTCCTCTAGAATGCCACACAGAACCTAATAATTGGAAGAGCATCCGATATGATGTATATATAATATATGCTCTAGTGGATGTAGGTCACGTGAGTAAGTTGCATTTTTCTTATTTCATATTCGTTAAGAGTAGTAGAGTATTGAAGTACCTAACCAGTCATTGCTGACTCAAAAGGTCATTTGGTTCCTTTTCCATGACTTGTCTTGCTTGGATTACACGTGATTGCATCACTGGTAATGATTTTTTTTTACCTGTTTTATTTTTTTATTTTTAGTAAAAAAAAATTCACCATTTTCATACTTTTTCGATTCCTATTAACGAAATTTTTTTGAAAATATAATTTTTTTAATTTAATTTTTAGAAAAACTCACTAAAAACAAAAACATTCATTTTTAGATGGGTTTTTTGGTCAATTTTTTTTTCTTAAGAGGAATTTGAAATATATAAATTTTTAATCAAAAATGAAAAAAATTAACTAAATACGAAAAAAGACTAAAATCAAAACAACTTAAAAAATTTAATGCAAACTGAGCCTAAGATTAAAAAAAATACTGCTGAGTTTCCAAAACTTGGAATACAATGCTTGGGGAAGTACATAAGAACATATAATAATATGTAATTTATGTGTAAATTTCACTGACAATCCTGGATTCTATTGAAATAACATTGTTGCTCTTTCTACTTCTAAATTCAAGCTATACTTCCT
>BRYE01000011.1:4277582-4280082 GCA_030159115.1 Actinidia arguta var. hypoleuca | reverse complement strand
CGTCAATTAAAGCCCACCAACCCAATTGATCGTATCGGAGGGAGGGTGATGCCTTGGGGGAGGAGAGAGAGAGAGAGGAGTTTGTTTTAATCCTAACCCTTAATTTTAAGGGCTAGAATTTTGTGCCTAAATTTGTGTTCAATTTTGTGTCTCCGGAACTGCCTTATATATATATATATATATATATAAATTCATATCTAAAAAAACATTAAAATAAAGAAAAACTATTATTCCCATTTCATAAGAATTGGGTTGGTGTGATAACAGGAGTGTTCAACTATTTAGGCCCATTAAAGAAACCGCAAAAGGCCCAATATTGTATTTAATAAGAATTTGTTTTCAGCCAAATATTGTATTTTTACTTTTTAATTCCTTTAGATAACTGAAAAGGTTAAAAAAAATACAAATACAAAAAAATTAAAACAAATCACTAAACAAAAACTTAAAATCGAGACATAAAGAGTAACTAAAACTTACAAACCAGACTGAACATAACAGCAGTCGTGTAATGTACAACGAGTGCAATTATATTTAAACAGGTGATAAAGTGATAAAGTATTATTTTTATTATGATCCGTTGAATCAATAAGAGTGTGGGTTCTGGTTAAAGTAGTAAATCTTTTTGCAAAATTAGTTCTGCAACACAATTTTTTTCAAAAACTATTTTTGGAAACAAAAATATTTTAATCTTTTCATATATTATTAATTTTTAGCAGAAATTATTTTTTAAGATTTGAAGATATCTTTCTAATTTTTTTCTCAAAAATATATTATTTCAAAAAAACATAAAAAATTCTAAAAAAAGCGGGCCCACATATCCCGGGTGGTGTATTATGGACTGGACCTTTGAAGTACTATCAGTGTCTATTCGTCCTTGTATTGACCTTCTTCGGCCCACATTATTATTGCGCCATGCCCAAAGAACTATGCTAATATCAACAAAGCCCAGGCCACAAACAAAAAGGCCACCCTATATCTCGTTCATATATAGCTTATCAGATTATTATTTTTTGATAGCCGATTATCCCGTCCAGTCCAATGAGGTCCGAGAAAAATTAATTTGGGAAGGAAAAAAATTAATGGCGGGGCAAACTTCTAATGACTTTAAGTGGACTCAAATTTATGACCCTTTAAATACAAAGCCACAGGAAATGTTAACTTTCGATAAGATGAATGATTTTTGATTTAATTGTATAAACACCCCCCTCAACTATAATATTTTATCACTTTTACCCATTCAATAAAAAAAGGTATCACTTATGCCACCTTAACTATTGAAAATAATAGAGGTCCTAACACCATTAACGGGATATGTGAAATTACTATAATACCCCCACAATATGTGAATGATCCAGTTGTCTCTCTTTCTCTGCTCTCCTCTCTGGTTCTCCTCTGCATCATCTCTCTCTTCTCTCCATCTGCATCTCTCTACAATCTCAACATACTTACTCCTACTTTCAGTGGCATCAAACAATCGAAAAAATTGTGGGTACTTGAGAATTACCAAAAATTTACAGATTTTGATTTTTGTTTTAGGGGGTTTGGAGAGAGAGAGAGGGGGGGTTGGGTTGATTTTTTATAAATTTTTAATTTGAATTATTTTTGTCTTTTTTTATTATATAAAATTATTTTTGTTTTTAGTAACTCTTTTTTATGTTATAACCTTTTAGATTCATATTATTGGATTAATTTCTTTTGTTATTTTTAATATATTTTTTTTAACTTTTTTGATTCTTATTAATCCAAATTTTTTGATTAATTTTGTTTTCAATAGAGTTTCTGTAAATTAAAATTAAAGGAGTAAAAAGGGTAGGAAGGGTATTTTCATCATTTATAAAAATAATTTCAGTCAACTGACCAGTTTTGGACATGCTAACTGACGGAATGAGACAGAAGGGGTGTTAGTGACAAGTTTGAATAGACTAGGAGGTGTAAATGAGACCTTTTTTTTTATTGAAGGAGTGAAAATGATAAAATATTATAGTTGAAGGGGTGTTTATATAATTAAGTTATGATTTTTTTACCTTGGTGGGTTTTATTCTAGAGACAAAATTAATCCCAGGACAAGCTTCTCTCTCTACTCTGTTGTTACAAAAAGTGAGGTATTTTAGAATACCTCTTTTCTCTCTCTTCTCCTCCTCCTCTCCACCAAGCCTTGAACCTTTGACCTAGGAGTTTAGAATAGCTCATCAACCCACTAGGCCTGAAGGAAGCTCAGTATCAAATTTTCTTCCTTTATTATATTTAACAAAAAAATAGTTGACTATGACTTTCGAGTATCATAGCATCACACGAACCGTCGCAGTATCAATTATGTGATCTGAACCATTCATTTTGTCTGATTTGCCAAATATATAACCCATATAAAAATTCATGTTTATCAAGCCTTGGTAGACATATAATTGGATCATATTTGTATTACTGTTTACTCTCAAAATTATATAAATGATGCGGGATGCTCAATGTTGTGCCTTTTTTAAGAAGTGGAAATATTATTTTA
>BRYE01000011.1:4267582-4270082 GCA_030159115.1 Actinidia arguta var. hypoleuca | reverse complement strand
CACTAATTAGTATAATTAATCTCATTTAGGCTAATTAATCATAGAATAGTCATGGATTAAGCTAATTAATCACCCACTAATCACGTTTAAAAATATAAATATCTCACCCCAACTCACATTCATTAAACTAAGCTAATTAAACACTTCAATTAGTATAATCGCCTTACCTAAATGCATGCAATTAAGCTAAATATGAAGTTTAAGGATTAGGGTCTTACAACCTTAATGTTTTTCTTTTATGGGTAGGATCCAATTAATGGATGGACCACATTTTGTAAGTATAAATTTATACTATTTCTGGACTGCAATTGAGCCTCCAATCTGAGCCTTGGCAAGTTGTTGAAGCTTGTTCTTCAGCTCCCTACTTGCTATTTGATTTGTTTGCTGTATGTAGATTTCCCCCTACTTGCATTTTCTACTGCGTGCGAATGCTTTTGAGTCTGCTCTGAGATAGCTCCTGAATTCTATTGTTGTTCTTCCTCAGTCACAGGAATTGCATCGAACTACTGCTTGGGTTTGCTTTAAGTCTGCTCTGTGACAGCCCCTGAAGACTGTTGTTGCTCTTCCTTAGTCTCTAGAATTGCTTCCAGCAGCCTGAATTTGTTACCTGTACTTGTCTATAGACTTTTTCTAGACTCAGTGCCATTAGATTTGGATTTGGATGCTATAGATTGTTTTGTCACACATTCAAGCTGAGTTCCTTTGCACTTCCCTGATCCTGAGGTTACGAGATGATCTTAAGTTTCTGCCATTTCTGGTCCACACTCATTCTCTACATTTGTTACAATTTTAGCTGTTAGAAGACCGGAAACTGCTAACACAACTACAAAGTCCCTAGAAAATTCTCACCCCCAATGCTAAAGGGGAGGAAGGAAAAAAGAAGAAGGACATAAGGAATATGGAGAAGAATGGAAAAACAACAACTCTTGCCAAATTTTGTGCAGAAATGGGGGTGACTCCCCCTTCAAACCCAGTCAATGATAATCTCATTCTAGAACATTAGAGGCCTTAACAAGCTTCTAAAGAAGAATGGAGTATTGAAGCATGTTAGGAAGAATAAGGTGGCAATCATGGGAATTCTGGAAACCAAACTTTCTTCAACGAAGGTTGGAGGGAATTACCAGGAAAAAGTTTAGAGGTTGGAAAGTAGCAAACAACTTCCAACACAACCCAAATGGCAGGATTCTAATTCTCTGGAAGTAAGGTAGAGTGAAGCTGGATATAACAGAAACCATAGACCAGGTCATTCATTGCCTGGTTACTTGTAAGTCATTTATAAAATTTTCCATCGCTTCATTTATGCTTTCAATACAATTATGGGGAGAAGGTCCCTTTGGGATAACTTGCACAGGTTTAACTCCTCGCTAGAGATGTCCTGGATTCTCTCAGGGGATTTTAATAATGTTCTCAGCAGTGAAGAAAAAGCCAATGGGCTCCCAATCACTATGTATGAGATTAGGGACTTTAAAAACTGTTGTTATGATATTGGTATATCTAATATGAGATCCACAAGGACCTTTCATACTTGGTCTAATAACTCAGTATGGTGCAAGTTGGACAGAGCTATGTTTAATACCAAATGGGTCCAAGAAGGCCATATAGCTCAGGCCAATTTTGACCTTCCAGGAAAATTATCAGACCATTCTCCCTGTAGTGTCTCCTTGTTTGGGGAAAATGACCGAGGAGCAAACCCGTTTAAATTATTTAACACATGGGCTAAGCATGAGAAATTATTGGAAATAGTCAGCAATGCGTGGAGAATGCAGATGGAAGGAACAACCTTGTACAAATTCTGCAGGAAGCTTAGAAACCTAAAAGGCCTCCTAAAGGCTCTAAACGGGCAACATTAATCCCACATCTCTGCTCGAGCAAAGGTTGCTAAGGAAGAGCTCTCCCAAGCTCAGTAGCAGTTGCATGACAACCCTACTAACATTAATCTTCAAACCATAGTTCTGAATCTTAGATTGAGGCCCTAAAGCTGGCAGAGGAAGAAGTTAGCTACTGCTCTCAGCTAGAAAAATCAAAGTATCTGAGGAACTATGACAAAGGTACCAAATTTTTCTATGACTTGATATAAAGCAATTGATCCAAAAACCACATTGCTTCCATTTCTATGGAGGATAGGAGCAAAATTACATCCAAAAATCAAGTTAGAAAAGTCTTTGTCCAATATTACATGGGTCTATTGGAAAAAAAGGGTTTGCACCAGACTCAACAGAGATATAGTTTAGAAGGGCAAGCTCCTGGATGCAGCACAAGCAAATTATCTTATAAGATCAATTTATGAGGAGGAAATCAAAGCTGCTCTCTTCAGCATTGGCAATGACAAGACCCCTAGGCCAGATGGGTTTTCCTCCTACTTCTTTAAGAAATCCTGGGACATAATTGGAAGGGACTTTACTGTAGTAGTTATGGAATTCTTTTCCTCGGGTCAGATCCTTAAGCAGATTAATCACTCTATGCTGACTCTGATTTCAAACTCCAAGGATAATGATAGAAT
>BRYE01000011.1:4190082-4202582 GCA_030159115.1 Actinidia arguta var. hypoleuca | reverse complement strand
GGTCACGTCTTGAACTCTTTAAAAGCTGAATTCTCCAAAATAGACAGGCAAATTTGGGTAAAGAGAGTACGATTTCCAGACAAATTTATATTTACCCTTCAAGTTTTCTTCAAGACCATATAAGCTTCCACAACCCCAAAATCAGAATTCTAGATCCATTCATATAAATGTAGTTCTACCCAAGGACGGATCAAGGGGGCGGGGCGGTCGGGGGCAACCACTACCCTAGGAAAAAAAACTCTATTATTACAGTAGTATTCGTCCGACAAATTTAAACTTATCCTTAGGTCAAAATCATGCATTCCCAATTGGAGGATATAAGAAGAACAAACAACAATGCAATGCGCACTTGCAGAAGTAGCGAAGACATGCAAAAGAAAGAGGTGGTCCATAATTGGGCACTCCCATGCAAGAGTTCAAACTAAGAGACAATTATAAGGGTGGTCAAGATGGCCGACACGGAAGGGATGGTTTATTGGCTCACTGTACTCGGACAAGGGTGCAGCCCCTGGGTCCGAGAAGGGAGGTGTCGAGCTAAAGTTTTTCAACTCTAGTAATTATCAGGTGGTCTGTGGACCACCATAAGGATATTAGGCCACGTAGAATAGGGGTACTAGTACAACTTTTGTGGTCCTGTGTGCCTCAAGATTCTGGAGAAAAATTTCATTTTGACCTCCTATGGTTTGGACCTTGTGCGAATTAGCACCTTAAAATTAAAAATCACTATATAATTTCTTATAGTTTGTGGCCTAAATTGTACTATTTTATTTTTCATCTAAATTGATAGCAAATATACTTTACTTACCGAGAGAGAGAGTGAACAATGTTCTTAAAACAAAAATACTCTCGTTAAATCTCTACATTCTCTCTCTCTTGTTGTCTCCACCACCGGTCTCCCTCCTCTCTCACTTTGCTAGTTCAACACCCTTAATCCATTTCTCCTACCGCTCTGTGGCCGCATACATACTTATGTATTCATACATTTGTATGTGTGTGAGGAAGCAAATGAGGATATTGAGATCTAATTACATACATGTTCTATTCAAGTGTGGACTCGGGGAGGGGGGGCGTTGCCCCAAAGTTTTAAAAAAAACCTAATTTTGTAGTAGTATTAGCGCCTTGCCTGTATCTAAAGACACTTTACAACATAAACAAATTAACAACTCGGACATATGAATTCACAAATTCAATCCTCCTAAACTTTGTTTTTCTCTCCAGCAGATTACCCATGTCTGAAGGCACTTTCTAAAATTATTTTCAAAAACCTAAAATTATTTTTAAAATTATTTTTAGGATGTAAACAGACAAACCTAAAAATTCATAAAACTAAGAGCATTGAAAAACCCCACAAAGGGAGAGATTTGCATTAAAAGAGAGAGAGAGAGAGAGAGAGAGAGAGAGAGAGAGAGAGAGAGAGAGAGAGAGAGAGAGAGATTGAAACTTAGTGGTAATTTGTTCTTTTAAATAGAGAGATTACATTATAGAGAGAGACAGTGGTGTGAGGACACTGTGGATGGGAGAGGGAGAGGGAGAGAGAGAGGAGAGAGAAATTAGGAGAACATGCATGAGGAGGGGGAGCGAGATGTAGACAATTTGGGAGAAGGAAAGTGGGTTTCAAAACCATCTTGATCTTAACATTGGAGTTTTAACAGTTATTTACAATCACTGGATGGGATTTGGGCAATTTTTTAAGGGCAAGAACCCATTCAGACCATTAGATTGAAGACGGAATTTAAACCGAATCTTTGAAACACAGTTGTCTCACATATATTTTGAAAACCCAATCCTATTTTATTTTATAGATTAATTATGAATATTTTAAAATTATATGGGTTTGTCACCTTAATATTGAAATTAGTATAATATTTCATGAATAAGTTACGAATTTCGTACTTTGTATACATATTCGTCTCTCTAAAATTAAAATCATGCATCCAATCTCTGGTTCTATTAACAGATGTTAAATATGCACTTTAGTCTATAAAACACAAAGAGTTATTCAGTTATTTTCAAACGTCAAGAGACTAATCCACACAAGGTCTAAACTACAGGGGGAAAGTGAAGTTTTCCCCTAAAAATTGCTAGAATTTTGAGCTCTCTCTCATTTTCTTTCTTCTTCTTAATGGAGTTAGTCGGGGAGCAACATTATGGCCCCAGAAAGGTAAATTGGTACCATTATGAGTTATCTATCATGGAGCACCTCTCTCTCTCTCTCTCTCTCTCTCTCTCTCTCTCTCTCTCTGTAGGGTTCTCATTGAGAAGCTTGAAAACCGAACAATTGTCGGGGACTTTCTATAATCTGGTCTGTAGAGGTCTAAACGAGTCAAGTCGAAATTGATTTTTTATATAAATATTTTTTTTTTAATATGCTCTATATTTTATAATTAAGATGAACGATTCAAATTAACAAGATGGGCCTATGGCGTGCTCATATCTCACCATTTTTTTTTAAAAGTTCAAATGCTAATTTTAGAGAAGCCAAACCCGAGTCTGATCAAGAGCTTATAGCTAGGATACACTTACATAGAGGGTTTTGACCATTTAATGGAAAAACGGTAAATTATGTGACTTTCGGGCATTGAAGTTTTGGGCGTCTCCATCCATATTTGATGGGAAATAGCCTAAGAATCAATACTTACTGCTTTGCCAGGACAACGATGGATTTCAACAAGATTTTCTCGTTTTATACTTGCTTTGGGATTGTCCTTTTTATTAATTTTCCTTCTATACCACTTCCCAGTATCCGAGTCTCTCATCTTTACACCGAAAAAATTAATAATAATAACAATAACTGAAAATAAAAAATTAAAATAATATAAAAATGGCAGTGTCTCTCTTTGGTCAAAATATCAGCACCGTCCAGCCAGCATGTTGTCTCCTATTTCTAAAAAACTCATATATATAAAGGCTACATTGCAAGCATTGTTTAGCAAACTCTCTCTCTCTCTCTCTCTCTCTGTGTCTCTGTCTAGAAATTAAAGATTGAAAATGTTATCTAGAAAGGCTAGATGTAATTGCCATGGGCAAGACACTTCCTACTTCCTAGGTTGGCAAGTGTACGAGAAGAATCCCTATGATCATGTCCTAAATCCCACTGGGATTATTCAGATGGGTCTAGCTGAGAATCAAGTGAGTAATATATGTAATATCACCCATATTTTTCATTGTTATATATATCACACAATATTATTTTCCTACTGTATTTTCTGAAGGAACATTTCCAAAAAAGAAATAGTCAACCATAAGTATTTAAGTAGACATATATTGATACAAAACGATGGTGATGGTGAATAAACAGTGACAATTACATTTTTGATAAAGTATATATTCTTTTGTTATATGGATTGTAACATGGAACAAAAGATATTAACTAAGAAATAGGAAGGAAAAAAAAAAGGAAAGCGCAGTATTTTTTTTTATAAGTATCCGGCCAAGGAACGATTAATCTGAGGTATCAATCCCACCGTCTACTAGCGTAAATAAGAGAGTGATTAAAGCCGAAGCAAAGCTTCGCATAACCTGAAACCTTGGTAGGATCAAACCTTCAAGTTCTAGCCTTA
This sequence comes from Actinidia arguta var. hypoleuca, assembly GCA_030159115.1. Taxonomy (NCBI): domain Eukaryota; kingdom Viridiplantae; phylum Streptophyta; class Magnoliopsida; order Ericales; family Actinidiaceae; genus Actinidia; species Actinidia arguta. The sequence goes on along the minus strand of BRYE01000011.1, from coordinate 4,199,022 downwards.
AACCACCATGCCAATGAAATATTATGATTATTTTGTTTTCGCGTTATATTTAGATATGATGTGACCTGCGTAGCACATGATATTGGTTTGTATAAAATATTATGTCAGATGATAATCAAATGTATATATAAATACGTCCGATCACTATGGTATTCCTCAAGAATATTGTGTCAATTGTAGTCTTCGGGTAATATTATAACAGAAAATTCATACAGAATTCATGTACGCATAATGATGTGAGTCAACATCATTCAAGATGACTTTTATATTCAATAATACCGTTATCATATCATTTTATTGCTATTTTTTGTAAATATTTTTGTGGTATGAATAAAGTTAATTTCTTATATATTAACAAATTGTACATGTCTCCTATTGTGTATCTATTATTTGCAGCTTTCCTTTGACATCATTGAATCATGGCTTGAAAGAAATCAAGAGGCCACAGGTTTCCACAAAAATGGAAAATCCATATTTAGAGAATTGGCTCTCTTCCAAGATTACCGTGGCTTGCCAGCTTTCAAGAATGTAATGTATTTCTAACACTATATACTGCTCTTAGGCTTTGTTTGGCCTTGTTTTGGTTTAAAAAAAAAAATCATTTTTTTTGGTTCGTTTGGCCCTTTTTTTGTCTGGGCATGCAGAAAATTTTTAGCCTAGTTTTTAGAGGCTATTTGACCTAAATTTTTAAGTAAACCTAACAAGTATCAGTGATTTTTTACTACTTTTTTATTAATAAAAATTAGATGATATTTTAATTATCCCAAATAAGAAAAAAAATGAATTTTATCTCAAATTTCTTATTTTAGCCAAAAGTAAAAAAAGTTGAGCTTTTTAGCTAGACCCAATAGGGCCCTAATTATGTTATTGTTTTACGAGTTTTGTTAAGAATAATACATTTTGTACAATACATTGAGACATTGATAATGTATACTCACATGTAGTGGGACTTATAATTTTGCAAGCCCCGCACATATAAGTATGCAGGGGCGGATGCAGCTCATGCCCAGGGGGGTCAGCTGCCCCCCTCAAGTTTGAATTTTTTTTTTTTGCCTATAGTTCTAGGAAAAAATTTCAATTTGCCCCCCCTCAAAATTATAAAAGCCCCCCTCTAAAAAAAAAATTCAACAGTTGCCCCCCCTAAAGTATTTTCCTGGCTCCGCCACTGTAAGTATGCACCGTCAATATGCACTGTTGATATCGGTTTTTTTTTTTTTTATGTATTTAGATTTGGTGGTCCAAGGACTGAAAAGGAAAGTAACCTCCTATTGTTGAAAGATATTAACCATTTAATTGTACAAAGCTTGAGATACAAGAAACAGATTTATGGATTACGCTTACTTAAATATAGCATTAAAATAAAAAATATTCTATTCTTTCGGTAAAGTTGTATTGAAAACTCGATCTTGCGAGATGTTTATGAAAATAAAGATTATCTTTATGGGTTTATAGAACTATACACTCCTCACGTGAGAGAATTTGTATAAGTATACGATTGTCACTTTTCTCGTAAAGGTACAAACAAACATGCATAGAAAAAATCTGTGCGGTCTAGATTTAATTCTTTGTCCGTAGGGCCCACACGTAGAATGCGTGTATTTTTCTTAATATTGCTTCTGGTTTAATTATGTGTAGTATGCATTTGATTCATGCAACTAAAACTAGCTTCTTCATCTTTTTTCAGGAGCTGGCAAAGTTCGCTAGTGAAATAAGAGGAAACAAAGTGAGATTTGATCCAAACAAGATTGTTCTAACAGCAGGTTCAACCTCTGCCAATGAGATCCTCATGTTTTGTCTTGCTGAACCTGGTGAAGCTTTTCTTATACCCACACCATACTATCCAGGGTAACACATGCAGAATTCTCTATCCCTATTCCCTCCTCTTGAGAAATTTTCTGACTCTGCCACTGGCTTTGTTTGTGTTCGCACAGGTTTGATAGAGACCTCAAATGGAGAACCGGGGTCGAAATAGTCCCCATACATTGCTCGAGTTCAAACGGGTTTCGGATAACCAAGTTTGCCCTCGAACAAGCCTACGAGCAAGCACAACAACTCAATCTAACGGTCAAAGGAGTGCTCGTCACAAACCCATCGAACCCCTTAGGCACAACCATGACCCTGGCGGAGTTCGACCACCTCATCAATTTTGCCATCGCCAAACAAATCCACATTGTGAGCGATGAGATTTATTCGGGAACGGTTTTTGATTCTCCATCCTTCATAAGCATCACACAAGCAGTACTAGAGAAAAGCCTCAAAAACACCGCATTTTGGGACCAGTTCCACGTCGTCTATAGCCTGTCCAAGGACCTAGGCCTACCCGGTTTTCGGGTAGGCCTAATTTACTCCAACAACGAAAAAATCCTCTCAGCGGCCACAAAAATGTCTAGCTTTGGCCTCGTGTCTTCTCAGACTCAGTACCTATTATCGAACCTTCTTGGGGACAGAAAATTCACAAAAAATTACGTTAGGGTTAATAAGGAGAGGATTCGAGAGAGAAAGGAAATGCTTGTTAAAGGGCTTTTGGGGGTGGGGATTAAGTGTTTGGAGAGTAACAGTGGGCTATTTTGTTGGGTTGATATGAGGAGACTTTTAAGGGCTTCTACATTTGAAGCTGAAAAGGAGCTCTGGGAAAAGTTGCTTTTCGAGGTTGGGGTGAATGTTTCTCCGGGGTATTCTTGTCATTGTGCTGAGCCAGGGTGGTTTCGAATTTGCTTTGGGAATATGTCAAAGGAAGCTTTGAATGTTGCAATGGAGAGAGTGAAGAAATTTGTGGGGTCCACGGAGGGTGCACGTGGTCATGACCACACTCAATCAATTCCCATATCGAGAATAAGGCAATTTTCCAAGTGGATTTTCCAATTGTCTCCATATGGCAGGGAGGCAGAGCGCTAATCCTGTGTGACTCTCTCTCTCTCTCTCTCTCTCTCCTTTGTACATATGTGATGTTTTGTATTGTTGTGATTTTGCGTTTAATGGGCTTACTTTAATTAGTCAAATGTTTGGATAACTCAAATTTTCCAATAGCTTGAACCCCCCACAAAAAAATCCATTATGGGGACAAATTTGGGATTAATTAGTAAATAATTCTTCAATATTTTATTTGAGATTTATTTGAAAAAATATGATAATTCATAAAAAAAAATGATTAAATACATACGCATTCAAATATTATGAGAATATGATAATTACTTATAGGATTTGTTTATAAATCTAAATATTATTGAAACAAAAAAAAAATATATATATATATATATATTGTTATACATACGCATAAGAAAAAAAATATCACGAGAGCTATCGCAATGCATACATGGACGGAGCTGTATTTCGATCGTAGGGGATTATGACCCCCTACTTATGTCATAATTCTTAATATACTACCTACCATTTTATATATATTACATAAATACAATACGGTGGTCTCTCCTAACTCTAATATCTACTCCTAATCTCTGTCATGACTCCCCTAAACATAAAATCCTAATTCCGTCCCTAAATACATACATATACCATAAATCATTTGTAAAAATTCTCATGGTGAACAATGTCGTTATTTGATCTTGTAATTTAAAAATTGGTCTAAATTAAATATTATCTTCTTATTTCTCCTTATTTGTTTGGCTAAAAATAAAAATTCTTTACAAGCAGGGAACAAAAGCAAATTTAAAAAAAAAAAGAAAGAAGGAAAATAACGTCGACCACCAACAAAATTGGCATATATATTAAGGTCGTAAACGTTGTTCCAAAACAACGTAGTCGGTACCCAATTTATTTATTTAGTTATAAAATAAGTTATTTAGTGCCTTATAATAAAATGGTTCTTCCGAATGCCGACCACGCTGTACTTTGGGCTTGTTAGGCCTTGTCAACTTGTTTGATGTGGAAAATCAGTTGGCTATCTCGTGACTGTGGTTGGGCAAAGGGCCGATGTTTTGTTTTGGTTTGAAGTAAATTGACCGTATAAAATAATTAATAATTATCTGTGTTCACGAGTATTATATAAAAAAAAATTATTTTTTAATCGTATTTATTAAAATTTTATAAATTTAAAAAATAAATAAGATGTATAAACGTCAGATAAAAAATACATTGCATGCATATACTAATAGATAAATATCTACAAAATAGAGAACAAATTAGAAAGTATAATAATTTTAAAAAAGTGTTGCTATTTTGAGAGAAATGAGGAGAAAAAAATAGGTGTTTTTTTTTTTTATGAGTCTTACTAAAAAATTATTTAATGGGCAAAAAATATGCTAAGCTTTAGAGATTTTTTTTGTCACGTCAAAACCTATGTGGACCTCACACATTTGAGAAAAATGAAGTGATATTTTTTTAAGAAAAAAAATAATTTCATGTGAAATCTTGGTTATTGAATTAATTCAAATATATTTCAACTGTACATAGTTAGAGTTAATTTGAAAGATTCAAAAAAAAATTATGTAACAATTTTTTATTTAAAAGAAAGAAGAGATATTGATTAAATTAGTTTGGACAAGATGATTTTGGAGTTGTAACAAACTTTTAGACTAAAACATCATCCGTCCAACCAAACGGGCCAAAGAAGATGATATTTTTTTCTTACGGACCCAACTAAAAAATATAGGCCGATCGGGTATGTTTGAATAACTCAACTTCCACTATATTATGACAAAAAAAAAGAGAAAAAAATACTCCATAGAGACAAATTTTGGGTTCGTAAATAATTAATAGTACACTTTTTATTAGAGAATTATTTGAGAAAATCCAATAATAAATCAAAAAAAAATAGAGAAAAATGAGATTCAATTATAAGATTTGTTTGTAAATCTAAAAAATATTATTGAAACACTACAAACATATTTGGCAAGTGTCAATGGAAGAGAGATTTTGTAAAGTGTCTCTCAAGTCTCGAAGGGAGGATGAGGGATATTCTCTCTCTCTCTCTCTCAGAATTGGACACCCAGTAGTTGGCCCAATTCCACATCGCATTAAATGGGTCAAAGACAAAAGAAAAATTATCATTATCTCCAAATCTTATCTTCATCCTCAAATTCCAAGAGAGAAGCAGCATGAATGAAAAAGAAATGCTGAATTTTTTCCCTCTTAATATTCTCTCTCAGCATTGCTACAATACTAGAATTTAGACTATAAAATTTCAGATTCACTTTGTTGTGCCTGAATCTAAACTATGATCTACTGGGTTCTGCTTTTCATGATCGAAATCAAGATAGGTTCTAAAAATTGAAAATGGAAGAGGAAGAACAAAATTGGCTTGTTAAACTTATAAAAAAAATATCAAAACAACATAGTCCCTTCATAATTATATTTATTTGGATATAAAATTAAAGGTTTTTCATACATCAAGAACAATAAAAAAGTTGAGGAAAAAAATTGGAAAAAAAGAAAAAATAACTTCAACAAACTAAATTAGCGTATATTTATTAAAAGTTGTACCAAAACAACTTAGTCACGATTCAACTCATTTATTTATATTTAGCTAGAAATTATGAGACTACGATCACATGATGATGCAATAGGAAGAGGTCTTGGTTTCGCCGGTGGCTGCGGCCGAGCTGTCCCCACTAGTCTTGACGCCAGGCCACCCCTTGCACTGGCAGTGCTGGCCTTCGGGTATGCGCTTGTGGACCGACGCCACGTGCATCCCACACCCGGCCCAGCTCGTCTTCCCACACGCCGAACACTGGACCTCGTAGCACATTTTCTCTCTGTCTTTCTTTTTCTCCAAGAATTGAATTCTGACCCCATGCTGAACCAGTCATTGGCTTTTATAGCCGAATTGTATGCATTCAAAATAGAGCATGGAAAAATAATTTATTCTTTCTACACTAAGTCTAGATTTTGACTTTGACGTAATTGGCTTGGTACAAGCTACAAGGTGGCCGTCCATGACTAGGTCAATGAGGGTAACATAGTCATTTTAAGGGGAAAAACCATGCTTCAAATCAATTGCCAATTAATTAATTGTCCTCTATTTTTGATAAAATCAAGACAACTCATGCTTCAATTACCAATAATGCCCTCTATCCAAAATGGCCTCGTTTCATGGCCGGCTTAAACAAGCACCAGCACATAGATTTCACACTCTAATTTTTAACAATGCACTCTTTTTTTGTTTTTTTATTATGTAAAATCACAAAACTACCCTTGCATTATACTGTTCATTAAGAATTATTACATAGAAGTATTGTTTTGTAATTTCACGCAATAAAAACAAGAAATCGAGTGTATTTATACAAAAGGAAAGTGTGAAAATTATTGTTTTTTTAATCATGGACAAAAATAAAACTCAAACAAGAAATAAAATTAATATTAAATGGTTCTTTGAAAAACTGGTCAGGTTGTATTTGGGGTAAGGCCCAAAATAAATGTGCTGGTGCTTGTTTTGTTTGGACATAAATTGACCATTCAAGTCATATCATTTTGGGGGAAATACACTGACCACCCCTGAAGTTTAGAGTTAATACACAAAATACCCTTGATGTTTGAGAAATGGCAATGACCTTTTCTGATTTTGAAACTTGTAACATATTTTTTTTATTTTACATTAACCACCCATGAGGTTCCGATTTAATACACAAAGTACCCCCATATCATGAATGGGCAGTGGACAAATAGTAAGGGTGCTTTGTGTATTAACCCAGAACCTCAGGGGTAGTTAGTGTAAAATTAAAGAATTTGTTACAAGTTTCAAACTTCAGGAGAGGTCACTGTTGTTTTTTCAAACGTCAAGAATACTTTGTGTATTAATCTTGAACTTCAGGAGTGATCAATGTATTTTACCTTATCATTTTTGGTAGTTGAAATCTCACAACTACACTATAATTTCATTATGTTTTGTGAAATCTCACAATCTCTTATTTTGAAAATTCTCAATGGTGGTGGGGTAGTAGCCAAGTGCGAAGCCAGAATATTTATTCAGTGGAGTTAAATTCATAAAATTATATATAATTATAGGATAATAATGTAATTTTTTTTCAGTGGGATCAAAATTGTATTGATAGTGTATTTTTTTTAGTGGGTGATAGTGTAATTTTTTTTTGTGAGATGATAGTGTAAATTTTTTTTCTGGTGGGTTCACTTAACCTCAATACCAGCAACAACATTTGGGGGCGGTGACGGGGGCGGGGCGGCTTTTGCATAAGGTATATCAACCCTTTTATATCAAATAAAGGAATAAAGATAACTTGGTCACACGAATATATTTAGATGTAACTACTAAATCCATTAATCTTAATTAGTAAATAAGTACTCCAAAATTTTAGTAGGACCCATGTCCTTCATCTTAATCATCTTGGTTATTGTAATTAGTGAGCTAAAGCGATTAAAACAAGACGGTCTTTAGCTAAAAGCATAGGTTTTGTAGGTAAGCAAAGCAGTGCATGTTTCACAATTTCTCAATGTACATAATACAATAACTTATATCTTATTAGGAACATTTTATCTTTATTTTCGTCAAAGGCTCATAAATTTAGGCCTAGTTTGGCCTACCTTTTTTTATATTTTTTTGTTATTTTAGTTTTTGAGTTTTTTCATATTTAGTGTAATTATTTTTTTCGTTTGAGTAAAATTTTATACTTTTCTGATAATTATTGACGAGAGGAGTCTGAAACGGGAAAATTATATCCAATTTGAGAAAAAATATACTACGGACGAAGAAAATTTATTTTTACTTAATAAATTAACTAAATTTTAAGTCTATAGTGGATTTTTTTTTTTAAATTTGAACAAAATTTTACTTTTACAGAATTCTCTTGTCAAGAGAAACTAAGAAAATATTGACCAAAGAATGAAAAAAAAAATTAAAGAAAAAAAAACTCGCCCATGTACTATCAATTCATGTGTTGGCTTAGTTCATACAGGGCTAATCACTGCTTTTGATGGCCTCCCGCTTGTGCACAATGGAATTGGTCTCTGGATTAGTCGGTCCAATGAACTGAATATTGAAATATAAAAAAAAAACAAAAAAACAAACAAAATAACTAAAAAATCTATTAAAAAAATAATAATAATTAGACCAAACTAGGCCCATATTAACCAGAGGACGTAAAGCAAGCAAACCATGTGCAACACGAAACATGGGAAACATGAAAGGAGTAGAATGAAGACAATGTTTGGTTGACTCCAAATAGTCCCCCGCCGTGACAAGTAATTCAATTTCGTGACTAAATTGAAGAGCCGCCAAAACTTCCAAACAGTCCACACCCGAAATCAAGTCGGGTTTTTTTTCTTCTTTCTGTTAAGATATCAAATAGCATCACCTGTTTGATCTCTCACTGTGGGTGTTCGCAATTACTTTTGAAGTAGCTTTGTAGTTACAATTTGTCATTGCCATCGCTGGTGCCACACTTAGGCGACGAGACGATGCCCAATTACTTAGGCGAGCGCCCAGTAATATAATGTTTAAACGAGTCTCGCTTAAGAATTTTAGGTCTGACAGACAGCTTAGGCATCCAGACGAGCGCCTATAATAACTATGGTCGCAAAAATGAGGTTAAATTCTTTATACATGCAACGTATCTAACCAATTATTGATTAGATGCACGTAAAATAACTTTTTAAAGTGTTTATAATTTTTTGTAAAATAAAAAATAACTTTTTTCCAGAATAAAAAATCGATCCCAATCTTTTATCTAGCCATGGGTTTCAAACCGGAAGCCCAGCCTGAAATAGGGCCCAAAATCCACCAAGAAACAGGCTGAAGCCCAATGACGTAGGCCCAAATCTAAGCTAGAACCTGAATACCTTAAAGGCCTTGGGTGGAGTATTTTACAAATGGACCGGTCTAGCCCGAGCCCTATGACCTTGGGCCGGGCGGGCATACCCATACGGGTCATAGACCCGTTGCGTTTTATTCTTCTCTTGCGGAATATATTTTAAATTTAAAAACAAAGCATTGAGTTTTGCTTATAATGAAGACACAAAACAAAAACATGA
>BRYE01000011.1:4125082-4130082 GCA_030159115.1 Actinidia arguta var. hypoleuca | reverse complement strand
ATATAGCGTTAAGCTGCGGACTTATATATAGACGGTAGTATGTATCAAGTGATGGAGCCAGGAAAAAATTTTAGGGGGAGCAACCGTTGAATTTTTTTTGGGGGGGCGAATTAAAATTTTTTCCTAGAACTATAGGCAATTTTTTTTTTTTCCCAAACTTGAGGGGGGGCAACTACCTTCCGGGCCTCACATGGATCCGCCTCTACATGTACCCATACTTCAAACACTAGGTACATGGTACGTTTTGTATTTTTACAAAGCTCCATATATATCTCATGATACCTCTTTTGTAGGGGTGTAAATGTGGCCTGCAAAATTTTTCAAGCTTGGTGGACCAACAACAAGGCCGTCAGGCTCCCGCCAAAGATCGGGCAATCCTTCGACGGTCCAACAATGTATTCAAAATGGCTCATTTTTTAGGTTTCGTTGAGTATATTATTCATAAAAAAATTTAAATTGATCGAAACACATTCTTCTTGAGAAAAATAGAGTTAAAAAATGAGGTTCAGTTTCGCCAATGTTTTTTTGGAAGAATTTTTAGCTAGTTTGGTTTTTGAGTTTTTTTTTTCTTTAGTAATTCTTTTTCAGTATTAAATCAAAATTTATATAAAAAATATAAAAAAATTGTTCAAATTTAAAAAAATCTAATAAAAATTAAAAAATATAACTAATTTCTTGTAGTGAATTTTTCCCAAATTAAATGATTTTTTTATTATCAATTTTCATCTAAATGAAATTTTGTCCGTGCAAGCATTAGAAATCCGCAAATGACGATCACTCTCCTCCCAAAACCCTCGAATCAATACAGTTCCTATGGAAGAAAATCAAATTCCTTTGTCCCAGATTCTCAACCAAAGATTCGTAGACTAGCGTCGTGAATCATCACTTATTGGAGGTTTCTATGTTTCGATTCCGATTGCCATGGTGACGAGAAATCGAACGGTTGTGTTGAGAAAGTAGAGACGTACTTTGAACAGTAATCGTTTTCCTGAAACATCTTCTTCGTCTTCTTATTCGAATTCAACGTCTCTTCGTTCTAATCGCTCGTAAGAGCCTGGCCCATCAAGGTACGGTTCTTCTCTTTCCTTTAACCCCTTTCGTCTTGTTGTTGCTGTAATCGAGTTCTTTGATATTGTATTGAGGGTTTTACTGGCATTTTGAAAAGACTAGGAAAAAAAAGAAAAAGAAAGAATGATAAAGAATTTGGAAAGTATTTAGGGTTTAGATTCATTTGAATGTATGGAATCACTTAATTAAATAAATTCGTATTGTTATTTTTAATTTGAAGAACATTTCGGGAGGTTTGGAGATACTGATATTGTGTAGAGGCTAGAATATTCAGAATGTTCATCTATTAGAACATATCTCTAATCCCGCGTTTCTATTGCACCATTAAGATGTTTCTAAAGATGGATCAACTGTGTATAAAGGAAAAAAAAACACCTTCTTTCGGAATTAACCTTCTTTCTTTCATATTTCTCTCTTTGTGGAGCTCTGCCCTCGTGCCCCCGCGTAGACCACTGGTCATCACCTTGATCATCAACCATCATCTCAACTGGCCATTTGTCTGAGTTTCATCTCTCTCTCTCTCTCTCTCTCTCTCTCCCGGGCTCGTCCTGCAACTCCCAATCTATCTTTCTTGCTTTTTAAGGTTTACTTTTCATTATCACTTTCAAGTTACAGTCTCGAAAGCATGGATTTGGCATATAATATAATTTTTCAACAAGTGTATAATTAGATTTTGCATATGATATGTGAGACCCCGTGTAAAATTGGTGTATTGGGAACCGTTTTAGTTTGGGTTGAAGTTTCCATGGAAGCCACGCGAAGCATTCTTAGGGAAGCCTCGTGCAAACCTTGAAAAACAAGCTTTTTTTTCTTTCTCTTCCTTTTTCTTCTTCCTCTTCTTCTTCTTCTCTCTTTTAGTCGACTGAGACCCCCCCTTACGCTGGTCTCTCTCTCCCACTCACCCACCGGCGCCGACCATCACTGTTCACCACGACCCCCACCCCAACATCACTTCGGACCGCCCCCTCCCCGATTTCCCTCACTCTCTCTCCCTGTCTCTTGTCTGCGTCTCTCACTTGCCCAACTTATCTCCCCCGGCTCCTCTCTCTCACTCTCCCATAGCCGGCCAACCACTACCGCACCACCGCTGACCTCACCTTCCTCCTCTTCTCTCTGCCAGCACCCCTCTCTCTGATCTCTCTCTCTCCCCCACCCACCCCACACCACCACCACCCCGTTTCCCCCTTCCCCTCGTCTCCCATTTTCCCAATTTGTACTTTTCCCCCAAATTTCTCCTTCACGGATGCAATTTCTCACAGCAAGACCGCCACACGTGCTCTCACTAGAGAACTATACAAGTTGGGGTAACCTTCGTGATGTGACTCTCGCACTTTGCTTTGAAGTAGGAACTTCTAACTTGAATTTATAGTTTTTGGATAACAAAATGTACAAAATTGTGTAATTAATTGGTTGTTGGCTGATGAACCGAGTGGGCTAAATTATCTAATTGTAGAAGAATTTCATGATTTATTTGTTGATGTTAGCCGAGTGAGCTTAGTTTTATATGCTTTCCGCTTCAAAATTATTCATTATGTTTTAGTCGATGTGAATGAAAGCATGTTAAAATGCTTTGTTGATGCTTAGTTGGTAAATTTGTGTGATATTGATTTGGGTGATGAAAGTGCACCCCTAGGTTCGGTGTATGTATGGCTATAGTCAAGTGTGTGTGACTAGAGTCAGTGTGTGTGGTTATGGTAGGTGTGTTTGTGGTGTGAGGTTGTCAACCTAGAGCCAAGAGACGTGACGAGGGTAACATGGGTACGCAAGGTAATGGAAGAGGATGTTGACTCGCGAGAAATGATTTCTCTCTCTTTCTAACTTGATCCATGTAACATGCCTACCAAGGGAGTGGAAGAGAAAGAGGATGTTGACCTGCGAGACATATAATTGGTCGGGTGATACATAGTATGCTAGCTAAAAGTTGATTCTCTCTTTCCCTTTCTAACCTGATCAAGGTGACATGCCTGGCAAAGGAGTGGAACAGGATGTTGGCCTGCAAGACGTATGGTTTGTTGAGTGGTATATATGTACATTGATCAAAAGTTGATTCTCTCTCTCTCTATCAATTGTATGTTGGGGTGTGTGTCAGTTGTCTTATGGTTATAGTTGTGTGTCGATTGTTTGTTGTATTGTTAGAGTTTGAGAGTTGATGTGTATGTGTTATTATGGAATTGCTTGTGTGTGATGCCCCTCCCCCTCTCCCTCTTTCCCTTCTAAATAGTGTGTGGGAGGCTAGATGTGCGTGTATGTAAACATTATTGTAACTTATACTTTTTGTTAAAATTTTCCACAAGTTTTATGGTTACCCAATACCCACATTCGGATACCCGTATAGGTAAATGTGCAGCCTAAGGTGATGATTGACTCCATTTTGCGATAAATTTCGAGGATGATTTTGTTTTGTTGTATTTTGTAAAAGGACATGTATATCTTTTATTTGGGCAATTATGTACCGTTGATTTACTTTATTGTTAAGTCACTTGATTTAATGTTGTATCATTTAATTGTTTTAGTTTCTTTGTTGTATAGTGACTCTGATAGTTTCTTTGTTGTGTATTGGGTCTGATAGTGGCATTGTATGGTTTTATGTTGGTTCATGTTGTGGCAATGTTCCCATCTCTAGTTTTATTGTACTTGATGTGTTTCTTTTCTTTAAAATCGTGTTTATTATATCCAAAACCCATAGCACGAGTATGGTGTTTCATCACTTACCTATGGAAGATTTTAGAAATATTTTTCTAAAACTAAATCAAAACAAATTGGTTGATAAGTCTAGGTAGATATAGATTGTATGTTAGTTACTATTATAGTTGTAGAGATCTGATTGTGTTGTGGATATATTGTTGTTGTTGTTGCTGCTCCTCCTTGTTTTGTTTATTAAGTTGATATTGAGACGAGTATACCGTTGGATTGTCCAATTTATAGAGGAGATTTTGTCAAAATTTTTAGAAATTTTCAGAGTTGGAATTGTTTGAGTAATTAGGTTCACTTCTTCGAGTTGTGCAAATCAGGTTGTGAAAACATTGTATGAGAGTTCTAAGTTCGAATAACTAGTTTTCTGGAAATTGATTTATGCCTTAATATATATTTTCTTTTTTTAAAAAATATTTTTTTTGCAAAAAAGTAATTTTAATTGATGTGTTGAGATAAAAAATATGAAAGTCCCTAAAAATTAGAACAATCTTAATATTTTTGTCAAAAAATTAGTTGTAGATGATTGTATTTGTTATAAAAATCTCAAGGGAGGGAGGCCAATGAAATTTACCCCTCAAGTATTGAAACACAATGAAAAATAAAAAATAAAAAATAAAAATGAGACGTCACATCAACGCACATACTTTTGGTATTTACTTGTGACTTGTGCATTTTATTTAATAGGTGCACTTATTTGAACACCTCACAAGACTATGGATCAAAAAATTTATAATAAAAATAAAATAAAAATAAAAATAAAAATAAAAATAAAAAGTAGGTGAATTAATGGTTTTAAATAATTGAATTGTCCAAATACAACCTAATTGGTGCCCTTATCGCTCTCCCACCAAGTCATAGGGCATTTGGCCTTTATAATGTAACTTAAAAGTCTAGTTTGAGCTATGAGATTTTTTTTTAATTCCTTGGTTTATGAGTATTTTTATTTTTAGTAAATTTTTTTTGCTGTTTGATAAAAATTTTATATTTTTTTGTTTTTCCTTGACGAGAGGAATTCAAAAATATATTTTTTTTTATCTAATTACGAAAAAAGTTCATTGAAGATGAAAAAAAAATTTATCCCAAAAAATATATAAAATAATTTTTTATCTTTACTGTTTTTTTTTTGAATTAGATGATTTTTTACATTTTCAGTCTCTGCTCGTCAAGAGAAATTGAAAAAATATAAAATTTTGATTAAATAGAGAAAATTTTTTATTAAAGATAAAAAAATTCAAAAA
>BRYE01000011.1:4097582-4100082 GCA_030159115.1 Actinidia arguta var. hypoleuca | reverse complement strand
TTTTTTAAAGCTCATTAAATTTTCAAACTAACCTTAAATAGTCTATTTTTCCGCTCAATTAACTCGTTATCACTTACTAGTGTGATTTCCCTCCCATCAATAAATGATGACAATAGCGAAGAGTCAATCAACCCTAGCCAACCCCACTATGCCGTCCTCCCATACATCACCACCAATAATCACTTTATTTTCTTTCATATTTGTAGTCATATAATCATCTCTTTTTCTAGATTTTTTTCACACATACTTCAATTCATTCCTTCAACTTCTTGTCACACCAACAACTCTTTATTTCACCTCCCCCACTCATTCAGTTCTATCAAGCCAAACTTTCTTTGACTACTAGGACATCTTCAATTGGAAAGATAGGAATTTTTTTGTTATGATGTAACCTGAAAAAAGGAAAAATAAATAAAGGGCAATTACACATGCAAAAAAAAATCATAAATTATTTACATGGTTAGATAGTTAATTATGCTAGCTCAGATGGCTACTCAAACACACCATTGAGTGGAAGGTCATAGGTTCAATTCTTATCGAAAGCAAAGTTTATTTAGCTTTCAATAGAGCTGTTAAACGAGCCGAACAACCCGATTTGAATCAAATCGATTGCAAGCAGAGTATAAAAATAATAATTCGAGTTGAATTCGAGAAACAATCACAACCATATCTATTTAGAAAATTAAATTTCTCTTATTCTTAGCTTTTGGTAAAGTCACGTGTCATGCACGCAAAGTTTGATGCATACTCGTCTGTTTTATTTTGTCGGTTTATCTTTTTAAATTCCGCTACTTTAAAAAGAAAAGCATAAAATCTATAAATATTTGAAACTATCCTTTATAAATAACTATAAATATATTTAAAAGTGAAAAATAAAGAGCATGCAATATTAAAAAACAATGTATTTACATTATAAACATCAATTATTCCTCTCCAACAAATAAAATTGAATCGTGGAAGAACAAAACAAGTGGAGAGACATGGAAACAGCCAATGGTTCAAAATCATTGGAATGAAATGTCTGTAGCTGAGAGAGAGGCCAAAAAGCAATTAATAGGAAAGAGAGGTAACGTATTCTTGTCACTAACATGTACATGAAATGGAATCAGACAAGGGTGACTCACACCCGTTCAGTCCCCTATCAAGGAAAAAAAAATTTAGGGTAAATTACACTTTCCGCCCTTATATTTTTATTAAAGTTTTACTTTACACTTTTAATTAATGTGTCGGTCAACTGAATATATTAGGTCAAGTTTGTATGTAACTATTTCGTCTATCTATCGTTCAATTAAGAGTCACGTGACATCTTTTTGTAGGACTCGAGGGATTATGGTGTGAGGGCTATAAGGTCCAATGATGCGACTTGAGCTATTTAATTTGTAGATATTGTCAAAAAGATTATTATTTATGCAAAAATTCAGGTTAATCGGATATATGTAGGACTTGGGAGATTGTGATGTGAGGTCTATAGGGCCTAATGATGTGACTTGAGTTGATTAATTTGTAGATATTGCCAAAGAGAATATCATTCATGCAAAAATTCAAGTGAATCAAAGATACGTAACTATATTAGTGGACTATATCGGTCTGTTTTCAAGCCATTAATTTTTCTTACAAGATAAATGTGATCATATCATAATACTATGGCTATCGATATCCGTTCAATTTAATTTTTTTTATATCTATCATCAATGGGTCAGGAGTGGGCCCAATCCCCCCCCCCCGACACAAATCCATTTTTGTAAGGTCGCATAGCCTCTTTGTATCATGTAGTTGAACAACATAGAATGGAAAAGACAAATTGATATAACTGAAAGTCAACGATGCTACTTTAGCAAAAATACTAGGGTACAAAGTATAATTTATCCAAAAGCAGAGAGAGAGAGAGAGAGAGAGAGAGAGAGAGATGTTACTGGGTCCCAGTAACCATTTGAGGTCACGAGTCTCACTCGAGCCCCGGTCCTGCCTCAAAGCTATTATTTTTTCCTGTAAATGTGACGAGTCTTGCAAGAAATCTGAAATCAGTTTTTTGTTTTATACCTCTATTTTTCAAATTTGGGGGGACCCAATTTGTCTATTTTTTTCTCTATTATTGATGTAACTTCTACTTTATCATAACAAATTCGAAAAATAAATGTCTGGAATAAAAAAATAAATTAAAAAACAAAACATTATCCCATCAATCAAATTCTAAATAAAAAAAAATTGAACTTAAAATACATGTCTATTATTAGAAAATAATTTATTTGACTTTGTAAAGAAAATAAAAAGAAAAACAGTTTGTTTGTATGTTTTTAAATTTGTTTGTTTGGTTCTGCTCTCAAAATATGTTTTCAAATATTTGGAAGCTTTCGATCGGGTGTCAAAGTTTCTCTTCGAATTCTTTAACTTATTGAAATGAGTTCGAAATGCTTCCACTTATTTTTTCTTTCGTAACATTTTTTTCTTCCTCCATGAATCAGATAAGAAAATATTAAAAAAAATATTATTTTCCTGTCCC
>BRYE01000011.1:4060000-4062500 GCA_030159115.1 Actinidia arguta var. hypoleuca | reverse complement strand
TTCTCTGTCTAATGGGCTGCTGGGCATGGCCCCCTTTAACCCTAAACTTCAAAATGGGTTGGGTTTTTAAAATCAAAATGGACATTTTTTTTGGGTTGGGGGCCCTAAAATTGGGCTTTTATGGGGGGCCCCAGACACGGGCCTATTGGGCCTGTGCCCAAGGCCGGTACTGGGGGCAGAGGATGAAGAGTATAGTTAGTGGTGGGGGACAGCTGCGTGGGTGGCGACAGATTGGGACATGTGTTGGCTAGTAGTGTAGGGTTAGGTTTTTGAACAATGTAGGTGGGGTTAATTCAGAGGTTTGGTGAGACAATTAGAAAACTCTAAAAAAGATATTTGTGTGCGTGGTGTAGTCTAGGGCCATGTTTGTTTTGGATATTGAATTTGGTGAATTAAAAATTTAGTCAGATTTAAGGTTGGGTAATAAATCCAATTGGACTAAGTCAGATTCTCAACCTGTGAAATCTCAATATGCACTTGTTTGTTTTATAATGAATATAGGGGTTGGATTAAATATTTTTTTTTTATTTTTTATGATTGCCCTCACATTATAATTTTTAACTAAATTAAAAAAAGTCAAGTACTCCATAAATAAATAAAAAAGTACAATTCTTAACTAGACATCCATATCATTAACTAACAATAATAACATTCAAATAAAAATACTATATCACTCTCAATTGTCATAAGTTATAAAACTAGACATCTTTTTTAATGATTGAATTATAAGTTTTAATTGCTAATCATATTTGTTATTATATGTAATTCTCAAAATTAAAATGGCTTTCAACTCACTAGCTATCATTCTCAAAAAAATAAATAAATTGATTGGACCAAATTATATTGACTAAAAAAGAAATTAAATATTGTGCTGACTGAGAAAGAATACAAGTTTGTGCTCACAGAGATCTGTCCACAGTTACCTAGGGAGGGGGCAACCAACGAGGAAACTCAGACTTACCAGAAGTGAAAAAAGGCTAATAAGATGTTGCAGTGTTACATTTTGGCATCCATGTCGAATGTTCTGTAGCATTAGGCTATGCTCACTACCTATGACATGATTCTGAGTCTCAAAAAAATGTTTGGGGATCAGAATCGTTTTACTAGGCTTGTTGCCATAAGAGATTTAATGAACACAAAAATATGGTTAAAAGAACCTAATGAGGAATCATGTTTTGAAGATAATGAATCTCCTGAATGAACTAGAGATCCTTGGATCTGAAATTTATGGAAAACCCCCGAAGTTAATATCATTATCCAATTGTTGCCTGCTTTAGTTTTGCTTGAACTACAACATGAATAAGTTATCTTATTCATTAATAGAGCTTTTTATAGATCTTCAAGCAGCTAAAGGGCATCATCAAGAAGCCCGTTGTTTCCCTTATTACTGAGAAATGTTCTACTTCTAAATCGAAAGGCAAGAAAAAGTAAAAAAAAATTCAGAAATAGAAAGCAGCTCCTTAGGCACCTCATGGGGCTCAAGGAGGAGTGAAAAAGCCTAAGGACAAGTGTTTAATCTATAAGCAGTTGGGGCACTGAAAGCAGCAATGTTCGATTTATCTAGGGATGGTAATTTGCCCATTCCCTCCCTAATTAGGGTGAAGAGGCGGGAATTGAGGATTAAAAAAAATCGGGGATCGGGGCAGGGACAGTTTTGTATATCACCACCTTGATCTCCGAAATTTATCCCAAAAATATAAAAATCAAAAGTAAAAAGTATAAAATGATAATATAATTAAAGTGAAGGAGTGCAAAATAAAATTAATCCTAAAATGCACTACAGTGACTACACCTTGGATATTAATTAGTACTAAAGATTAGTAGGAGGCACACTGCACACAACACACCCGAGAGAGAGGGAATTCTAGAGAGAGAGAGTAGGGTTTGCTCTTTGTATTCATCACTCCTGACAACGGCGGTGCTAATCTCTTCATCCACCAGTCTTCGATCTAATCTGAGGACTTTCGCAGACTCAGAGACGTCGAGTCCGTCAAATTCGTCATCGATTCCGATGATTCTAGAATTTGGCCGTACCAAAGCCGTCAATGTCATTGGTCCTAACGGTGCCCTAGTCCAGGGTAGCTCCTGCGGCGATGAAGACAGCGGTGGGTACGACTTTAGTAATGAAAGAAGATCCGATAGCTGTTTAAATTTTTCATACTTTATTATTTTTTTTAATTTTTTCAGGGTTCAGATTCGGGGTGGGAATCCCCAGTCCCCGTTAGGGGCGGGGATGGAGATATAACAAAATTCTTGTCGGGGATTGGGGTGGGAATGAAAAAAAATTCAAGGATTGAGGACGGGGATACCAACCTCTGGCCCCCCCCCCTTGCCATCCCTAGATTTATCCAGCAAAATAGAACAACAAAGGTAAGTCTCATTCACTAGTAGTTGAAACATGTTTAGCGGTGTTATCTACTAGTACATGGTGTGAAGATACAAGAGCTACTAATCATATATGCAATTATTTGTAGGGGTTCCACCAAACTCGTCAGCTTAA
>BRYE01000011.1:4042500-4050000 GCA_030159115.1 Actinidia arguta var. hypoleuca | reverse complement strand
TCTTCTCGGAATTTTTGAATAAGTGTTTTTGTTATAGAAACTAGGTGCATCGCATTCACTATATCTTGAGACTTGCGTTGCAAAGCTTGAAAAAGATTATCAGTAATCTCCATAATTTCTCTCATAAGATGTAAGATGAATACAAACTCAAAAGATGTTATCGCATCATAAACTCCATCTATTTTTGCTCGTTGCTTTGAAGTGGCTCCATCATTAATGATGTTACTTAAGAATGAACAAGTTGCACTGAACAATTTCATCAAACTACAAATGGAACCTAAGTGAGAACCTCATCGAGTATCTCCAACTCATTTCAATGTTCCAATTTGATTTTTTCCTTTGCTAGTCTCAAATTCATCATCAATGACAAGTTTTTTAGCAATATCTGTAGCCTGATTAGTTCTAAATTAATCGTTTCTTTTGCAAGATAAACCAACTAAATTAACTGCGACAGTCAAGTAACAAAAAAATTGATTAACCAGTATAACCTCTTTAGATGCTCCTACTAATGCCAATTGGAGTTCTTGAGCAAAACAGTGAACATAATAAGCAAATGGACACTCATCACAAAATAAGGCCTGCAACCCTACCCACTCTCCAGACATGTTGCTAGCACCATCATATCCTTGACTCAAATATCTTTCACAATAAGATTATGACAAGAAAGAACAATACAAATTTCATCTTTCAAAGTTGCTGACGTGGTGTTCAACACAAGAACTATGTCGAAGAAACGCTTCCTTAAAAAACCATCTTTATCAACGAATCTTAAAACAATCACCATTTGCTCTCTTTTCGATTCATCTTGAGATTCATCAATTATAATGCAAAACTTCTCATCATTAATCTTTTCACGAATGAATTTTTGTATTTTGTCATAGAAAATACTAAGAATTTATCTTTGAATACCATGTGAATGATAAGAAGGAGCCTTTCTAATATCACTGATGCCATTTCCTTGTTATAAGAAGCTAGGAGCTTTATTAATTCAATAACATTCCCCCGGTTGTTAGAATCCTGGCGTTCATCACGATCTCTAAAAGCACATGCTTGAAATGTTGGCCATTTAATCACATCTATCGAGGTCTTCAACTTCAAACGGTTTCTTTCAATTTGTAAAGAGCTTTGTTTTTCAACAATCTTCTCAATATGTTGCGACTAATTTGTTAAATCATAACAACAACGCACAACAACTTTATGTGATGATTTTAGTATCCTTACCCATATGAGATAATAAATGACAATTCTTCCCTTCATTAACTTTCTTCCATGAAGAAAATCCCTCCACTGTGAAAGCATTAGATCCATGGCGTCCGGTTGGCTTACTAAAATTAAGCATTAAAGACAAAATGCACATTTTTTTATGGGAGAGTATTCCAACCAATCTGGAAATAGCTTGTACCAAGAACATAAAAAGCGATGACTATTCTTATCAACTTCAAAAGGTTGATTTTGTAGAGCCTTTGGTTGATATGGACCGAATTTGATAAAAGCATGTCTTGTCTCATCACGTTCAGAAATGTGGTAATCAAGTATTTGTTTTCTTAACCCCGGATCCCTCACCAAAGAAGATGTATCAACTTTTTGGATTCGACTGTAGGAACTTTAGAAGGACGTTGTTTAGGAGGATTTGAAGTTTCAACATCATGGGTTAAAGATTCTTCAGTTTTACTTCTACATCCTTCAATATTTTGAGAACATATACTCTTAAAGAATGAATAAATTATTTTGTTCTTCAAGATTAACCTAACAAGCAAAAAATAAACTCCATCCCCCCCCCCCCCCCAAAAAAAAAGTAAATAATAAATCCTAAAATCACTAATAAAAGAAAAAAGAAAAAAGATCCCCTTTGAATCGGAGATGAGACCAAAAATAAAATAAAAAATAAACTCTAAAATTTACCTCTTGTGGCCTTGTCTTCAAACCCTAGATCATGGACCATAGCCATGGAAAATGGAGATGAGACGATCGCCCCCCCCCCCCCCCCCCAACGCCCCCCAACTCCAATCCATCCTTGATTGCATCGTCCACCACCGCCATAACTTTTTGCCACCACCACCGCCCTCCCATGGCCTTCCCTTCCACCACCACCCCTCCCTTCCTCCCTCTAGTCTTCCATAACACTAAAGCTTTTCCCCAACCTGCCACCATGCCAGGACTCTCCACCTCCCATGACCCTCCCATGGCCACCATCAAGCCCAACACTCTTAACTACAAAGACCATCAATTCCATCATATAGGACTCTATATCTATATAAGTATAGTGAGGTTTATAATTTAGGTAATACACATATAGATGTGTATATATATATATTTGGTACATTTAATATGTACATATACATATCGGTCAATACACAATTGCAATTCGTTTCTCTTATGGATCAGAAGAATCTGGACTTCATTAAAACAATTAGGGTACGGCTGCCACACATTCTTTGTGGAAACACGATTAAGTCTTTTACTTCCTTGAAAGTTTGAATTAAGTGACACCTCATTCACACTTATCTTTTTCCTCGCCTCTATCTATTTTATTTCTCTCCTCTGAACAACTTTTACTTCTCTCATTATTTTACATTCTCTCCGCATGTATATATGTGCGAGCGAGCGCGCACACACACACATACATATATATATATA
Organism: Actinidia arguta var. hypoleuca; assembly: GCA_030159115.1. Lineage (NCBI taxonomy): Eukaryota > Viridiplantae > Streptophyta > Magnoliopsida > Ericales > Actinidiaceae > Actinidia > Actinidia arguta. The sequence continues at coordinate 4,047,363 of BRYE01000011.1, read as the reverse complement.
TATGTATATATATGTGTATATATATTATTTTTTTCTCATCCTCAGGTTGTGGCTTAATCTCACGGAAGTCCAAAATCAATGATAAGAAAACCAATCTATAAAGGGCAACCAAGATTCAAAGATAAGCACAGTGATGAAAACCATAAAGAGTAACTCGAGGTTATGATTTTGATTTGTCACTACTAAGAAAAGTGAAATAGCTAAATCAAATAAACCAAATGGAAGCAAAACAAATACCACCGGCAAAAAATACATAAGGGTTGTTGTGTCCACCTTACGGGTGATTATTACTTCTTATAGGTGATCCAGACAACAGCATAGCCTGTCATGTGACTTGCATGGTCTCTTGGGTGTCAAGTTTATTTTTCTACTTTTGATTGGGTAGAGTGTTTCCGGTAGTAGTATTGGAGTAATGTTTTATTTTTTGGTAGAAGTGCGTGATGGCCTAATGCCATAGTGTTGTGACTTATGTTGGGAGGTTGACTTTTATTTACTTTTTTTTTGTTGTCTTTGCATTTAGGAGTGGCGTAGTTGGTGAAAGTTGCACCATGTCATACATGATTTTTTTTTGTCTACATCCAAATAGAATTTTCTTGAGTTGTTAACACTACGAGAGATCTCCATTGACCTTACCTTGGTGAGCGTTTGGAATAGTTACTTGCAACATAGAATAGGTGCTTTGTTTGGTTAGCTTAGGGATTGTGTCTTTGCTTCGAAATCGACTATGGAGAGTCAGGGTATTCCTCGTTGGGAAAGTTAGAGTAAATTATCGTGAAGCCAAACCTTTCCCTTAATGATGACTATTAGTAATTTCTTCTTAGGTCACTTAGTTTAAAGTTAAAGCTAATAGCATTTTATGAATCGGATGTAACGCACATCCTTTGTCATTATGAGATTGTGATTATGCCTAGGTTACCCTTTTCATCTTGCCACCAAATGAAGCACTAAGGGGAAAATAGTTTAGAAATTCATGATTTCACGAGGATGCAAATTGTATATCATTAAGTATTATGGTTTTGGTTGTTTGGGGTAAGACCCTAGGGCATATAACTTTGAATGGTTGGGTTATTACTAATTCTAGTAATAACAGAGACAATTATGAGTTTAAACTTAGTTTTATGTCACCTTAGAACCTTGGGGAGTTATCCTAAACTTGCCATGCTGGTGGCACATCTTATTTCATGCGAATTTGGTTTGCGACGGTGAGGCAGTTGGCAGCGGATTTGAATTGTTACTTGTGACTTTTCGTTTAATAGTCTGAGTAATAAATGTGGCTAGGAGAACTGTAGTTGTGACCTAAGGTTTCGATTGGAGTAACAGTAGGAGGAGGAGGAGAAGGTTTTAAAACTTTGCATGACTCTTAAGGTCCCATGTTGTGGACCCATGTCCACAAGTTACGTAGTGGTTATGGTAGTTTTTATTTGTCTTAGTTTGTGGTGGTAGTCATTACACTTTAGTTATTTCATGATGGTAGTGAGAAGATTTTATGGTGAATTTACAAAGTAAATTGTTGGATAGATGCCATTGGGAAGTAAATTGTCTTTGAACTAGGCTTAGGCTAAGTCGTGTTACGTCGAGTTGCTTGAGACCACACAGACAAAGTTAGTAATAGAGACCTTGTTATTAAAACCTATGCATTCTTTGGCCTTTCATTGTCTTGTCAAACCCAGCCCATTTAACTCCTTAAAACCCAAGTATTAAGAACAGAGGAATATGAGCCTTATAGATCGCACAGAGGAGCCATAATTGGGCGATGTGGAACACATTGCTTTGATGCAGGACTAGCGAGACAGATGGAGTGGGTTTTTAACCTTTGGGTTGGGAGCTTCAGTAATCTGATAATGAATATGTTTTAATAGTGTTGTGGGATAAAACTAAGGCAAGCAACCAACAGTCAGAATTGCTCTTTCACCTCAATTCTGAACCTCGACAACAACTTGAGCGACTTACGTAGATGAACAAATGTGACCGATCGGGGTGAGGCCGCTCAAAACTCCTCCAGCGTGCGAATCAGACCAAGGCGAGCACAAGAAAATCCATGTAAAGACAGCTATAGATGCACATATTTAAAGGTTAAAATTGTTCTACCTCAATAAGATGGGGGAGTGGCCTTTATATAGGCGTAGGATGGAGATCCGTGTGAGGATATTTAGGCTAGATCTTCGAATAACTATGTTTGAAAAATATATCCTTGAGATATCGGAGTGATAATAGGAGATTACCATATGGTGAACAATCCGCAATTGTAGGAGTTGTGATGGAGATAACTTCCTTGGAAAGGTGGAGTTTTGGTGGAGGCGGACTTTAATCAGGTGGATGAGTGACCAAGAAGGACTCTTGAATAAGTGGAGTCCTTGTGGATATAGAGCCCTCATTGAGATGGTCTCTGGTTTGGTGACGTAGACAACCTTACCTAAAATCGAGCTGGAGAGAGGCTTATACCCATCGGTGAGGTGGTCCATTGATGATAATGAGATGGGCTACCAAGACTATATTAGTATTATGGCGACGTGATCTCTTGGCGAGGTACCTGCCTTAGAATATCAATAGATGGATATTTTTCCACACATCAGTAGTCTCCTACTCGAGATGCCGAGGTGAAACACTTGGGATCTCCGAGTAACAGACAAAATAACAGCCTCTTGATAACGTGGACATGTATTAATGGTGTGTCTTTCATAATTGTGATATCCATAATGGTGATCAAGACACCTTATCATATCGTAATAAATGGACGTTCTTGATAATGACGACATCCACAATGGCGATCAAGACGTCTTATCATATCGTAATGAATGGGTGTTCTTGATAATGGCGACATCCACAATTGCAACCAAGACGCTTTATCATATCATAATGAATGAGCATTCTTGATAATGACGACATCCACAATGGCGATCAATACGCATTATCATATCGTAATGAATGGGCGTTATTGCTAATGGCGACACTCACGATGGCGATTAAGACGCCTTATCATATCGTAATGAATGGGCGTTCTTGATAATAGCAACATGCACAATAGCAATCAAGACGCCTTATCATATCATAATGAATGGGTCTTCTTGATAATGACAACATTCACAATGACGATCAAGATGCCTTATCATATCGTAATGAATGAGCTTTCTTGATAATAGCGACATCCACAATGGCGATCAAGACGCCTTACCATATCATAATGAATGGGCCTTCTTGATAATGGTGACATTCGCAATGGCGATCAAGACGCTTTATCATATTATAATGAATGAGCATTCTTGATAATGGCGACATCCACAATGGCGATCAAGCCGTCTTATCATATCGTAATGAATGGGCGTTCTTGATATAGACGAAATAAAACCTGTACTTGGTGACAACTCACGGCGAATAATGGCAAAAAAAAAATTAAATTGGAGAAATTTTATTACTTATCTGAGAGCTTGGTGATTATTACAATTATGTTGGCGACTGTAATTATACATGGAGTCCGACGATTATGAGAATGGTGATATCCCATAGCACAAGTGATCTTCTTCTCATGGCGACCAACAGATTCACTAGTAATACTTCTCCAAATGCTCGGCGTTCCATGAGTGGGGTAGTGTCCTTCCATTCATGTCCTCTAGCCAATAAGTTTCTGGCCTGATCACCTCATCCTCAACTCAGGTTCACTATATCAAGTTCACCTCATCCTCAAGTTTATCTCATTCTCGGAGTGCTGGACGAGATGAGAATTATGGGCGAGGTAAACACCTTACTTTTATGGTCATCCTTTCCTCGCATCCTTCGTTTGGCCTTAGTTAGCTCTTTTGCTACAATATACTTGTCAGCCTTGATCTATAGTGTTGACAAGATTTTTGGGACATTCTTGGAGAGGGAGTCAAATAGTGGGCCTGAGTGAAATCCCTCCATCATCGCTATAATCACCACTTTATCACTGGGGTCTTTTATTTCTAAAACAACCTGGTTGAACCGCTTGACATAGTCTTTCAAGCTCTTCCCATCTTTCTGGTGGACTGCGAAGAGGTGGAAGGCATTCTTTTTACTGACCCTGCAGTTCATGAAATTGGTGACAAAGAGCCTGCCCAAGTCGCCAAATTAGTCAATGGTTCTAGGAGACAACTTTCTGAACTCTGACCTCGTCAGTCCCTTCAAAGTAGCTGAAAAAGCTTTGCACATCACCTCGTCTGATTACCCCTGGAGCATCATCAAATACTTGTACAAGTCCAAGTGGTCCATAGGATCTGTCTTTCCTTCATACACTCTGAGTTGAGATGACAGCTTGAATCTGGATGAGCCTTTGACCTTCATCACTCTTTCTGTGAACGAAGGCTCGGTTTGCCTTATCAAGGAGTCAACGGGAGCTTTCATGCCCGTATTGTTGGCGTCAATCCGAGCATCTAGTTCTTTAATTTTTTAGGTAGTGGACTTATTTCGGCACTTGTAAGCTTAGTCATCCCGGTGAGGTGACATTTCTCGTCTCCTGGTTGAATGTCCTTGACCAACACTATGGCGATTCTATGAGTTCTGGTCGCCCGATCGGTGAGAATGGCAAGATCGATCAGCATCTTACAGAACAAGTGCGGTGGGAGGAGGTGGATTGTTTGTGGTGAGATGCTGTATCAGGTGAGCATTATTCTCATTCATAATCCTAATCTTCTATGTTATACCGTGCATCTCACAGTGGAGACCCTCTAGATTTGGAGCTTGGCTGGTGTTGGCCATTGAATGAGCTCTGTTATCCAAAAGACTACTGGCACTTGGTCTAGGTAACAAACGACTGTGCAGGTGCATAAAATGTTAAGAACTGTCGTTCCCACAGACAACACCAAACTATTGTGGTATAAAATTGGGGCAAGCAACCAACAGTCAGAATTG
>BRYE01000011.1:4022500-4027500 GCA_030159115.1 Actinidia arguta var. hypoleuca | reverse complement strand
CTGACACAGCAGTCAGCGTGTACAAGCACGCGCTGAGCTTCAGTCTGTCGAGTGACCGAACAGCTAGGGCGTCAAGTCACGCGCTGAACTAAGAAATAATAGAGAACATTGTTGTTCTCATAGAGGTACGTGCAAACTTACTATCTGAACATACATAAGTTTTCTCTATATATATTTTTGGATGTCTAACTTGACCATCGAAAGGCCGTTTCTTGAAAATAACTCCGGTGGCAAGTCTCATTATTTACGTGCTTGTAGGTAGGGTATCGCTAGTTAACCAGATGGAGGGTTGAAACTACCTACGCAGCCATAGAATTGTTGTGGGTGTCTATCATCAATTTTCTCTCCTCTCACTCAACAAACAAGAACCTCACAACTGGTGCCGTTTGTGGGAAATCGATTATAGACATTCGTAAAGTCGTTATTGATGGCATCGCAAAGTAGCAACCATTCTGCAAGTCATGAAACTCGTAGGGAGACCCCTCATGCACTCAAAATTCCTAGGCATAGAAAGGATAAACTACTAGAGGATGCACATAGGGCGGCTAGGGCCACATCTAGGCAGAACCCAAGTCAGTTGCTTCCTAAAGGGACAAACAGTCGAGATATAACCATTGAGCGCCTACAAAGGTAGTTAGCAAAGTTGACACAAATTATGATTGACAGCAAGCTAATGAGGCATGCCAAAATCGTTGTGCCAAGGTAGACTAAGGGCCGAAATAAGGAACCGACCCTACCTCCTCAAGAAGTTTGGGACAAAAAGAAAAATAAAACTCACATAAGCGTTGATAGCCAAACTAACAGCAAGACAGTGGCGACGAGCAAGCGAATGTGGTCACCCAAGCGATCCAAATCTGGGGTGGATCTCTGCGACACGCTCAATGCCCAACGAAGCCAAAAAGGAGATTTGCGTGCCAAGCTCAACGGACGCAAGGCGCCGGCCATAAACAAGGTTGTTCCTACGGGGTCAGTGGTTCGCACTGCCCATAACGAACAAAGGGAGGCCGCCCAAAGATATCGAGGGATTGGACCCACCAAAAAAGTTTACACCCCCAAGGTTCACCCTGTATGACAGGAAGTCAGACCTAAGGTCCCACGTGAGCCACGTCAAGCAAATGATGGTCTTTTTGAATCATATGGATGCTTTGATATGTCGGGTGTTTCCGTCAAACTTGGAGGACATTGGACTGAAGTGGTTTGACAAGCTGCCCGCAAGGTCAATTGAGAACTTTCACCAACTGATCGAGTCATTCGTAGCTCAGTTCATGATCAATACGAAGGCATCGAAAGGTGTAGGTTCTGTTTTGACTCTAAGAAAAGGCAAGAACGAAATGATCCGCAACTACAACAAGCAATACTGGGAGACTTACAACGAGATCGAGGAGTGCTCCGAGGAGTTAGTAGTGGTGAGCTATAAGCTCGAGCTGACTCTTGGGGAGAGGCTTTGTGAAAACTTGACGCTCAACCCTCCAACCGACCTCCGGGATCTCATGTTCCGGGTTGAGATGTTCGCCCGGTTGAAGGATGAAGTTAAGGAGGCGGAGAAAGCTGCAGGGATAACTACCAGGGGAGAGGGTCCACACAAGAAGTTAAAGGAAGGCTCGGTTGACTACCAGAGTCGGACGAGGCAGGGGATCAACGTGGTTTTCAAAGAACCAATCCATAAACTCCTCGCTTGTATCCGAGATAAGCTATACTTCAAGAAACCCAAAACCATGGGGGGAAATCCCAAAAGGCGCAACCAAATGTGGAGGTGTATATTTATGTGTGTGTGTGTGTGTGTGTACCTTTTTGAAATATAAACTATTAGTTTTGATAACAATTTGACCTATTTTATTTAATTGGGTCACTTGTGGTGTAATTGAGCTTATAAGTATGAGCCATTTTTAATTGCTAGTGATTAGTGGTATTGATAGTTTTGTATGTGGGTTTGTGGGAGAGAGTGAGTCATTTACCTTGATCCATTATTTCCAAACAAGGCCTAAGGACCTAAAATAACTTTTATAATTTCTCTCTCTCTCCTCTCTTGACCTAGCCTTTCCTAAATCCCTATTCTCAACATTTTACTTTTTGGTTCTCTCTTTCTTTCTTCTCTTTCTCGGTTTTGAGCCAAAATGGGTTTTACATTTTTAGTTAAGATTCGAGTGAATTAAAATGAGATTTAGGTAGTGGTCCTTTGGAGAAAAATCATCTACTCAACGAGGGGTTCATATTGAACCAAAAATATTTGAGATCGGAGAAACTTAAAATTTCGGACATCATCTCTTCTCCATTATTTTTCTTGGAGCTTTCTTTCATCTATTTGAGGTAAAGAGGGTTAACTTATTAAGGTTTAACATAAGGAGTGTGTTGATGGCTTATACTTAACCTATTGTATTATGTTTTTTCATCCTATACATTCATATCATGATTTTGGCAAGATACATTAATCCCATTTGTAAACTATTTCAAGATAACTTACCTTTACTATTAAATAAATTTCAGGTACCGACTTATCTCAATTCTTGAGGCACATGGATGTCATTTGCATATCTTATTTTGAGAATATATTAATGTATATTTTGAATTGTAATATTCTTTTGGCCCAAGGTGGGTGTTGTCCATGTACTATCATTCATGTTTTGTAATGTAATAGCTAATGAAGAGTATGATCCTCTGGAAGGAATTATTTACACTTTGAGATTACTTTTATTATATTGTTTTAGTTTGATTTTCTATTATTAAGGTATTTGCTTATGTGTCAGGTCATATTTATCCGGTGCGTGATATTAATTATATTGGTCAATATCTTATACTTTAGGTTAAGTACCAATGTATCCCTTCCGTCTATGTATTAGCTAAGTAAGTGACTGAAAGAAGTCAAGTGCCAAATTGAATAGAAGGGCAAAATTGACAAAACATAAGGGGTTGACTACGACAATTAACAGTAAAGATGTAAAGTAAAACTTAGGTAAAAGTGCATGGGTTTAAGTGTAATTTACCATAAAAGGAAAGGAAAAAGAAAAACTGCAGTTGTCAAGCTCAAACTGCCAGGCCTGAACAATGGGTCCTACCCTCTAAAAATTATTCTAAATAGTCCCATATTTGTTCAAGTATTTCAATTAAAGCCCATGATTTAAATGTTGTTAATAATGGCACCTCAATTTTTTTTCATTCGTTCTGGCCTCTCCTAGTATAAGAGTTCCAGCTTCACCCTGCGCTAGGGCATCACAGTGAGGCAAGCGAATGTGTCATCCATAGGCTATTCCTTTGGTATTTTGTTAGACGACAACATTGAAGGGAATTTGGCAATAAATCAAGAAATGTGTATGTAGAAGATGGTATCGTACGTACGGCAAAATAAAGGCTCCGAGTAAGGCGACGGTGTCGTCAATGGCGTCTTGACCTTGAAGCTTGGGGATAAACATTCCCTTGAATACATCTCGTGCGGGAGGCTTCACATAACTCATTTCCGCAAAGAAACACCCAGCCATGATGAACACTAGTGCTGCAAATTTGGGCCGGGCTCACAAGCCCGCCCGGTAGCCGACCCGGGACTATAGCAGTCCGGGTAAACCCGATCCATTAAAATACCCGTCCGGCCCAAACCCGTTACTATAGCGGCTACGAGCTGGACATATTTTTTTAAGCCCGACCCGTTAATAAACCCGGCCCGCTTGAGCCCATTTATCAGCCCGAACCGGCCTGTCAAAGAAGCCCACTCTAGCCGGCCCAATAACCCGAATATTGGGCCCGTTACTGTAGCAAAATTTTTGAAAAATTTTAGATTTTATCTGGCTAAGATTTGAACCCCAGACCTGTCACCCCACACCTCAAGCAACAACCACTTGGACTAACCCATCCTTTAGTTATATATATGTTATATTTATTATATAAACTATTAATTCCAGAGTGAATGAAATAAAGAAAAAATGAGTGTGGGTGGGAATTGAACTCAAGACCTCCCACCTACTAGGCTCCCACCATTGAAAAATTACCATTTGGACCAACTACTGGTTTGTTTGAATACGTGTTACATTTATTATATAAACACTTATTTTAAGAGTTTTAAAAAATCAAAAAAACTGTGTTTCCTTAGACTCGAACCTAAGACTGCACGGAATAAAACACGGCACTCTACCGCTGGACCAGTCGCTCGTTCAACAATAAAAATAAAATATTTAATATATAAACACATATTACACGTGTCAAAAAACTGCTTTATGTCACGCCCAACGACTCTTTTAGTACATTTTGAATTTTTTGGACTTTTTTATCCCCCCCAACAGCTATATAACGGTAACTTTTGAGGGTAAAATAGTAAAATAAGTATAAATGACCTAAATACCCCTCTCCAACAACTATAAACGGCTAGTTTTTTGGGTATTTTGGTCCAATTAACCCCCCAAAAAATCTATAAATACCTATAATCCTCCATACTTCTTCCTCACTCAATTCTTACTCAATCTATTGATTCTCTACAATTCTCTCAATACTTGCTCAATACGCTCTAATTATTTACTTGCTCGGCATTTCTCAAGTGTTGAAAAAGTGTTGAAAAAGCATTGAATCCCGACATTTCAAGCGCTTCGGATTTGAGGTATCTTAGTATCAATTTTTTATTTATAGTTTTTTTTTGTATTGTTATTTTACTTTATAAAAAAACGGACCCTAGTGATTATAATACACAAAATATGGAAGAGTCTGAATACGGTTACTTTGAGGCCTCGGTTGATGATATTGACAGAATGGCCTCAAATAATTCGACCGGCCCCGGCACTGGCTTGCCGGACACGCCCACATCTAGGATACATGGTAGAAAATTAAGATCTACAGTTTGACAACATTTTAAACAAATCACGGTCACTGAGCATGGAAAACAAATAACTAAAGCTAGTTGTAAATATTGCGAAAAAATATTATTAGGCTCGGGCAATGGCACGAGCCACCTAAAGAGACATGCTGTTAAATGTTTTGCTAAAAATGCTAGTAATGTAGGTACATCACAGTCACAATAAACT
>BRYE01000011.1:4007500-4015000 GCA_030159115.1 Actinidia arguta var. hypoleuca | reverse complement strand
AAAAAGGACCTCAATTTCAAACTAATCCAAATGGTTTTACAAAATAAAATATTTGTAAAATCCATTTGGCTTATTTGGGATTCTATTGATTTTTTAAATAATTTTCTTTGTTCTTTTTCGATTTCTCTAGCAAGACAAATCGAAAAAATAACAAAAAATAACAAAAAAAATATAAAAATATCACTAAAAATAAAAATAATCTGCCACGAGGTCAGATTTATCCCAAACCATGCCTTGGTGCAGTACGTTCACCACCAGATTATCTGATAAGTAGTAAGTACCATTTATGATGCCCTATCAATTGATACTAAAAAAATGTAGTATCTATATAACTTAAAAGTTGAATCACTACTATACACATACGTAAATTGTCATAATTTTTGGGTATATGAGATTTTTGGATCAATTTTTGAATACTACCACACATATTAATACAAATCTTCTTACGTAAGATGTGTGAGGTCTACAGTATGAAAATGGGTCCCACACGTGTGTGAATATATTTATGTTTCTGAATTCCCAAATTATAAACTTTTAGAAAGATGGGCTTCTCTGTCTATGTACATTTTATGTCAAAATGAATTACCTCATATCCATGGTTAGCTCCTGCTTGCAAATCAGTTTCCACTGTGACATGATACCACAAATTGTGAAGTAATTAGCAACCAAAATAAAAAAAAAGTAAAATGCTATACATATAGAAATTTTTATAAAGAAAACACATCCAGAATGTTTTTTTTCGCTATTACAAAGCACAATAATAAGATCTTTTTATCTTCAATAAATGTTAGTGATCGAATAAGTTATATCATTCTGTATAAAGATTTTGTATCATAAAAATATTATTTGCATATTATTTCTCAAGAAGATATTGTGTGTTTGTATGAGAGAGAGAGAGAGAATACAGTTGCCGAGGTCAAGATAGGCCAATGAAACAAGAAATCCAGGGCCTACATAGGATAGGAATTTTCTCCATCCAGTTTTCTAATCATCAGCACAAAAACAAAACACATGATTTTCACGAGTTAGGCAAATTAAGAAGATGAGAGAGAGAGAGAGAGAGATGATGCCTGGTGCAATTGATCATCAATCTCTTGGTGGGTGGTGTTGGTGGGTGTTAGCTCCGCGTCAACAGCTACTATGCGGTTGCTTCCTCCATATCCACTCCCTTCTCGCTCTAGGCTTCTCATCTCTCTCTCTCTCTCTCTCTCTTCACAAACGAGGACTGCCAGTTGGTCTTGTCTTCTACTTGCAGTGCAACCTGTATTTTGCATGAGTTTGAAAAACAAGCTTTAATTGTCAGTCAATTCTCAAAATTTGAATTAGAATCCATTAAAATATACTTGAGGTTATGCTTGGATAAAAACGAGAATAAGATTAAATTCTTACATATATTTAATTATCAATTGGCATATCATTAATGAGTTAATGAGATTAATAAAGAATTTAACTAAACATAGACGATTCGTCAATCGATAACTGAATATGCGCAAAAAATAACTTTGTAAGGCTATAAGCAAGTCAAAGTTGGCTAAGGTACATGCATCTGTATACGAATTAAAGTTGGACAAAAATTGCATGCATTGAAGAGAATTAATTTAGGGACACGTTGAAATAAAGTTTTGATGATGAAAGAATGGCTCAAAAATTAACCATCATCGAAAAGCATTCATAGTTTTAGAAAAATAGTTTTGCACACAATAAATGAAGTCTTGAAATATTATACAAACCATAAGCAATATTATTAAAGCTATACAAGTGATAAAAATATAATATATCATTTATACAGAGAGTTGACAGAAAATTGTAAAGAACTAACTGTAAAACAAGCCTCTGTAAAAACAGAGGATGCTCTCTGTAAATCAAGTGTTAATCCAACCGAAAGTAAACTTCGGTCCTACCGAAGTTCAGAATCGAATCGACCGAAGTTTGTGTGAGACCGAAATTCTGGAGTTCCAATGCAAAGAAACTCTCAGAATAAATTCCTACAAATAAGCTCTCTGGAAGTCGAGGAAAATTCCAACCGAAGTTAAGTTCGGTCCGACCGAAGTTTAGAAAAAGTCCAACCGAAGTTCAGAAAATCAAAACAGAGCACAAAACAGAGTACATAACAAAACCACTGGAAATACAACTCAAAACCAACCGAAGTAAAGTTCGGTCCGACCGAAATTCAGAAAAAGTCCGACCGAAGTTCAAAAGATCAAAACAAAGCACAAAACAGAGTACAGAACAAAGCTGCTGGAAATACAACTTGAAACCAACCGAAGTAAAGTTCGGTCCAACCGAAATTCAGAAAAAGTCCAACCGAAGTTTTTGAATTTCAAACTGCACGTCAAAATCATAGATTCAACGGCTGGAATTGAATCAGAACGATCAAAAATAGAGCATTAAATGCTGGAACCTCTCTATTCACCCCAGAGGCTGTTAAAAACAACTCTTTGGGATATTGGTAAGTATTGAAGTGATTCAAAACAAAGTTTTCTGTTGAGCATTCAATACTTCAATCATCCTTGAGCATTCATTGCGAGATTTTGGCATTGATCAAAATCATTTTAAAAGTTATATCACTCTAGATACAAATTGCCTTCATTGTATTCACATTTAATCCAGAGTGAGTAAACTTTAAACACTTCATTTATTATAATCTATTGAAAGGATCACATTGTGTGACTTAAAGAGTGATTCAAGGGAGGTGTTCTCTTGAAGACGAGAGGTGCTCTAGTTGGTCTAAAGGTTTTTTCAAGCACCCGTAAGCTTAACGATAGTAGAACTTCAAGAAGGTCTTGGTGAAAGTGGGCGTAGGCGCGTTTTGGCCGAACCACTATAAAATCATTTGCAATCTCTTCTCCCTACTCTTCATTACCTTGTCATCTATTCATATAGCTTGATTGAGTAGAATTGCATACTAGGTTTTTTGAGTAAAATAAAAATTGGTCATAAATTGTAGCAAACCTATTTCACCCCCTCATAGTTTGCTTTTTAGCTATGGATGTGTCCATATTTGGGGTTTCAAATTAGGTTGAGAAGAATTGACCAATCAAATAAATATGGATTATGATGATTTTTGCTGTGTGGAATTGAAATTTTCTATATTATTTGGATTTTTAAATAAAAAAATCCCTATTTAATTTGAATCCCTATGAAGGAATGTGTTTAGGATTTTTTGAATTTCCAAAAAAAAAAAAATTCATATTCCTTCCGTCACATATTGTTAGTTCTTCTTTCCTTTTTTGGGATGTCCCAAAATATACGTCTATTTTAAAAAGTATACACACAAAATTTTGGAACATTCCTCTTTTGCCCTTTTTTTGCCACAATTAAGTACTGATTTTACAATATTACGGGGTTGTTTTGGAAAATTAATGATTATTAAATGTAAAGTGGATACAATAATTGCATATCTATAAAAAGTTGGATATCCCAAGCAAGACCAATAATATGGGAATGAGGGAGTATTTAATTTGAATTCCTATAAAGGAAGGGATTTAGGATTTCCTAATTTAAAACGTGTTCTAACCTAAAAAGATTACGGAGACTATAAATACACGAGGGTGTAACTTTAATTGATGAAGAGTGCTACTTAAATTATTAATATAATCGGAACCAGAACGATAGCCTTTACTAACCGAAGTAGAACTACCAGTTCCGTCCCAGCTCTAACCTGTTAATAAAGCAAAATTTTGATCACTAATCCAAACTTTAAAGCCAAACATTCAAAAAAAAAAAAAATTAAATACAGCATAAAGTTTTAAATATAAAAAAGCTTGGCAATTTAAGATTCATTTATTGTGCAGAAAGAGGGTTTTCCGAATGCATTGCTAATAGATTAAAGACACAGAAGAGAGAACCGATACTGCAGAAGAAGGGCTTTTTATAACCGTTGGAGTTGGAGATCTGGTTATACCATGAACCAATGAGCTTTTTGTAGATCGAGGTCCTTTTGTAATGGTTTTCGTGTGTATTGTTTTAATCTATTTATATTTTGTCTATTAAATAAAAATTAAAAATCATCCGTATCGATCCGGTCCAATTTTATCCGTAGTTCAAAAAAAGGGAATTAGATTGTATAGGCTAATTCTTTATTTTTTGGAACCAGAATTGAATCATTGGAACTATAGAAACATGCCAATGATTCTGGTACGGTCCAGTTTTATGGTTCGACTGGTCTCTGTGGGTATAAGGAGCCGGCACACCCATAAGTTTTTGCATTCTACCCCTAAGGTAAATGGATTCAATTAGCTAGGTTGAGTTTATAAGTTGGAACTTGCATTTTTGCACAGTGAATTGGTCGGCTAGACATAGTCTCGTGATTTTTTTATCTACCTTGGGTTTTTTACATTAAAAATCGCGTCTTTTTTGGGTGTTTGATTTAATCTTTGCTTATAATTTTTATTAATTTGATTAAAAAGTTTCTAAAAATTCATTCAAACGAATCAAATCCAAAATTTTAATTTTACACTCTCAAATACCCATTAATGTAAGACGGGATATTATAATTTACCCTCCTTAATTATCTAACTTTTCGTCCCAATACCCAGAACTTTTCCCTTGATTGATGATGTACATAATAACCCATTAGCGGGCATAAAAGCATATATAAGTGGGCACAAGGTACACCACCCAGTGTTCTCTACCCCTCTTGGGTTTCTCTACTCTATCACATTGTCACGAGGCCGTACATGGGACTATGATTAGCTCTACTAATAACTTGAACTTAAGTATTTTAAATCATGCAATTAGGCCATTTAAATTATTAATTTAGTAAAAACTACTTGGACCCATTACATATCAGATCATCATATTTTAACCTAACTATGTTGGACGGTATAACATAACCTATCTTCCCATAGTTCTAAATCAAAAGTAACTCATATTTTATTTATCAATCAATTCAAAGTACATCATCGACAAACACCTTTAACCACTAAATTTGTTCACAAAGGAAGAGGGGGAAAGAAGAAAACGAAAGTTTATGTAGCTAGTACAAATAAAAAAATTTCAACCCTTCATTTTTATGATAATTTTACTTTGCACCTTCACTTTTACTTGTATTAGTTAATTCCTTTTCAGTCAAGTATTAAAGTGGTCATTTCATTCATCTATTATTCAAAAAATATATTTTTTTTAACATTTTATATTCAGTATTGCCTATTGATTTGTGGTTAGCATGATGCATTTTTGTTATATCGTCTAAGTTTTAACTAACATAGACTTCAACTATTAGTCGAGGGTAAACTAAAAAAATAACACAAAGAAAGAAAATACATATTTAATAATAAAAAAGAGTATATAAAAAAAATGTATGAATTCAAACTTGATGCAACTTACGACACCTTGAAATAAATCTGGTCCACATATTCAAAACAGAATTAGAATCAATCAAGGCAATTTTTATTACTTGAATAATTTTTCTAATTAGCATTACATCATTTCCAATAAAAAAAATATATGCTTATTCAATAAAGATAATAACAATAAAAAAAATACTCTTAAAAGAAGTGTATGAATTCAGACTTGATGTAACTTAAGACAACCCAAAATAATTATGGTCCGTACGTATGTTTTATAACACACCAAGTTAATCCAGTGATCAACATTTTTTTATTTTTTTATTTTTTTTCTAACACACGCAATACATCATTTCCAACGTCAACAAATTTACAAATCTTTCTATAAATGGATTTGTAGATGGACACAATGCTAAAAAGACACAAAAGTACAATTATCTTAATGGTAGACAAAACAAATGGAGGTTTCCTTGATAGAATCATAGACGGATTTAGGGGGCCGTAGGTCAGTCACACTGTCAAAAGCTTTAATTTTTTATTAATTATATTAAAATATAATCACAAAGTTATAGGATTTGCACCTCAAATACTTTTTGAAACTTCAAAGGTTGCACTTGCAAAATTTTTGAACTATTTAAAATATTAGTTAAATAGGCTTATCCAATTAAAATTGTAATAACTTGAGTAAAAATAAAAAATATTAAAATTTTAAGTGGCCAAAATATAAACCTATAATTTTTTTTTTACAAAATACAAAAAAATAAGGATGTATATGATATATGGGAAAAATCCTAACTAAGATGGGTAAAAATAAAAATATCAAAACTTGAATGGTCAACGTGTTCCTAAAACCGTGAAGAGAGAGAAGAAAGAAAATAGGCTATCATTCAATTTCATAGAAGGTTAGAAGGTAAGTCAAACATTATTTCTCCTTCCTTTTTTATATAAGGTGCATGTTTGACACGACTTTTAAGTTACAACTTATATTTTTTCTGTTTTGAAAATTGTGTCGGAATATTTGGCACAACTTTTACTTTTACTTATAAGCAAAAAATAACCAACAAAAGCTAAAACAATTAATTCTCATAGCTCCCATGTTGAAAATTTTCAACTTTTATGACTCTTAACATAACCAAACACTCTCAAGGTTCTTGTATCCAAATAAATAGAACTCAACGGGTTGATTTTTCTGTACGATCAAAATTAATTTTTTCACTAAAACATTTATTATTTTTTAAATTGATTGTTATAACTTTGAGAAATGAAGTGTTATGTTAATTTTATTATTATTACTGATAGTGTATTAAATTTAATTTCAATTAGGTTCATTATGATGAATAAAATAATTGATTCATTCTTCAAACCTAAAACTTTTGAAAATATTGAAGGTTGTATAATTGAAAATCTTCAACATATAATGTTGAGGCTTCTACTCTTCGGAACAACCTACTTTTATATTTCTAGAGTTGAATCTGAATAAGTTGTTTAGTACTATTGCAATGAGTACTTTTGATTATAATATTGACTTTTTATTTGATAAAAAATTCATATCGTACTTAATATTTTACTTCAAATTTTTTTAGTTTTTAATTACATGTATTTATCCCCGCAAAATAAGAGATCCTAGATCCGTCCCTAGATAGAATCTTTATGTTTTATATTAATCATTTTATTCTAATTTTTTAATCAATCAGCGAACACTATATATTGATATTGATCAACTGCAATATTTGATCACCAAAAGTTAGAGACAAAATCTACGGTACATACCATGTGTAGCTAAAAATATTACGATCAAATATAGTGTATGTTTTGATCGATGTAAAGAATGTTATCGGATGCGTGTATGTTAAAAATAGTAAATAATAATTTTTTACACATTATTGTGGTAAATGTATAACTTTTTGCAGTAAAAAATGTTATAATTTTTTTTTTTTACGATCGGTTATGATAAATGTTACGATCGATTGTAAGAAAATTGTACTATATGAGAGCTCTATGTGCACTTTTTTTAAAAAAGTGTAATGACGAATAAGTTTGATGCTAACAACTGCTCATTATACATTGCTTAAATGACGAATAACATCAAAAAAAGTCTAGGAACTAAAATGTACATTAATTTTACACATTCTAATAATTTTTTAGATATTTTTATACATTCTTTTACGTATTTCAATGTGCTTTTTGCACTTTAACCACGGTTTACTTCATT
>BRYE01000011.1:3970000-3995000 GCA_030159115.1 Actinidia arguta var. hypoleuca | reverse complement strand
AGTTAGGCGCCATTTGTGGGAACGACAGTTCTCAACCTTCTATGCATCTGCGCAGTCGCTGGTTACCCAGACCAAATGTTAGCAGCCCTTTAGATAATAGAGCTCGTCCTATGGCCAACACTAGCCAAAATCTAGATCTAGAGGGCCTTCACCGTGAGATACACGATATGACCGAACAGATGAGAATCATGAACGAGAATAATGCCCGCTTAATACAACACCTCGCCGTAAATAACCCGCCACCTCCTCTTCCAGCACCTCTTCGCCGCTCTCATCTCTTGGGTAACAATGAATCCCAAAGCCACAATAGTACAGGGCGGGATAGGCGACGTCGTTCTCCAAGTTTCCGCCTCCGACGAGAAATGAGCTCCTCTTCATTAGAATCACGATCATCCAGCAAAACCTCAGAGCTGGAGAGCTAGGAAGCTAGGAGAGGAAGGTCTCCTTGTCGGACCGATCGGTACCTAGGCGCCGAGATAATTTTACCTCCCAAAAGATCAGGGATCTGGATGCTCGCCTTGATGCCATCAATATAGGGACCAACACTCTAGTAACAATAGATGCTTTGATCAAACAGACTGATCCACCTTTCACACCAAGAATTATGAGAGTCAGGGTGTCATCCAGGTTCAAGCTACCTACTCATCTTGGAATTTATGAAGGAAAAATAGACCCCATGGATCATCTGGACTCGTACAAGAATTTGATGTCGTTCCAAGGATATTCTGAAGAAATCATGTGCAAGGCTTTTTGCACCACACTAAAAGGGTCATCGAGGTCGTGGTTCCAGAAATTATCTCCTAGAACCATTGACTCCTTTGGCGATCTGAGTAGGCTCTTCGTCGCCAACTTCATGAGCTGTAGAGTCAGGCAGAAAAATGCTTCCCACCTCTTCACCATTCACCAAAAAAAATGGATAACTTGAAAGATTATGTGAAATGGTTTAACCAAGCTGTGTTAGAAGTTGAGGATCCTAGTGACAAGGTAGTGGTAATGGCCATGATGATGGAAGGACTTCGCCCTGGTCCATTATTCGACTCCCTATCCAAAAATGTCCTAGAAACTTTATTCGTTCTTCAAAGCAAAGCTGATAAGTATATCGCCGCTGAAGAATTAGCCGAGGCCAAGCGAAGGCGAAGAGGGAAAGATGATCATAAGATAAAGGAACCTGACACAAGGCGGTTTGATTACAGGGACGAAACAAGGAACAAGAAGCCTGACCGATATTCGAGATGAACCAATGAAAGGCGACCACGTACTCCACCTCGTCGCTCAGAATTGATATTACCTCCCCTCAACGCTCTCATTGCCCAAGTACTTATAGAAATTAAGCATGAAAAATTCATCAAATGGCTTGCAAAAATCAAAGTTGATCATCGAAAGAGAAACAAGAACAAGTATTGTGAGTTCTACCGAGACCATGATCATAACATAGAAGACTGCTTCCATAAAAAAGAACAAGTTGCCTATCTTATCAAAAGGGGATTTTTTAGGAAGTATGTTGCTGATCACCCACCACCAAATTCTCCAAAAAGGAGATATGGCGACAACAGACCAACCGCTGGTGATATACAAGTAATACATGTCGGACTTGGATCTGTAGGATGTTCAAGTTCGTCCAGAAAAATGTATGCTAGGAGCACCAGTGGGCAGGCTGAAGAAATATTTAACCTCTCCTTGCCAATGATTGACATTCACCGCCTATCACCTTCAACAATGATGATCTGAGGAGTCTGCACCTCTCTCATGATGACGCCTTGGTTGTTTCGGCCATCATCACTAATTTCAACGTTCAAAGGATCTTGGTTGATAATGGGAGTTCAGTAGATATCCTATTCATCTCAGCATTTGAAAAAAATAAAGATAAGACTCAACAAGCTGCACCATTTCCATACTCCCTGGTAGACTTCAGAGGGAATGTGACACATCCACTCGGATGGATTAAGTTACTAGTAACCTTGGGGATGGAGCCTCACCAAACCATTGTTTGGAAAGACTTCATCGTGCTTGATTGTCCTTCACCCTGTAATGTGATTTTTGGTCGCCCAACTTTAGGAGGAACCAAGGTGATCACCTCAACCTACCACTTGAAAATGAAGTTTCCCACTTCAATAGGGGTGGGTAAGGTGAGAGGCGACTAGAGAGTGGCAAGACAATGTTTCATTTTGGCTATGAAGGCTGAAACTTCCCCAACCTCGAATGTCCAATAGCAATTACAGATTGACGATGGCAAGATGGAACCTTTGAGGGACGAGGTGGAACATGTTATCTTGCTAGACCCCCGAGAAACCAAAAACATCAAACCCCTTAAAGAAACTACTTTGATCTCCATACACCCAGAATATCTTAATTGCCACGTTATGATCGGAACCAAACTTACCGACGAACTACGTTGTGCTTTAGTCGAATTCTTGAAGAGAAACTTTAACGTCTTCACCTGGTCACAGGGCGTTGTCATGGGTATTGATCCTCAAGTCGCCATGCATAAATTATTCACCAACCTCGAATATCCTCCAGTTTGCCAAAAAAGAAGCAAATTCGCCCTCGAGCGACTAAAAGTTATTAAAGAAGAAGTGGCCAAGCTCATCAAAGCCAATGTTATTAAAGAAGCTCATTACTCATAATGGCTTCGCATGGAGAGTATTCGTTGATTTCACTGATCTCAACAAGGCGTGCCCAAAAGATAATTTTCTTTTGCCAAAAATTGACTTGATAGTTGATGTCACGTCCAAGCATGAGCTCTTCAGCTTCATGGATGCCTTCTCTGGTTATCACCAGATCAAAATATTTCCCCCAATGTGGAAAAGACTTCCTTTATTACGGAATGAGGATTATACTGCTACAAGGTCATGCCTTTTGGATTGAAAAATGCTGGGACAACATACCAGAGATTAGTAAACAAGATGCTCAAGAAACTGATTGGGAAGACCATGAAAGTATATTTAGATGACATGCTCGCCAAAAGTATCAAAGCGGCCAATCACATCGGCCATCTTGAAGAAGCATTCGACATCCTGAGAAAACACCGAATGATGTTAAATCCTTCCAAGTGCATCTTTGGTGTTTAATGTAGAAAGTTCCTAGGATTTTTGGTGACCAAGCGAGGGATTCAAACAAACCCGAATCATATTCAGGCTCTACAAGGGATGAGCTCGCCTAAGAATATCCATGAAGTTCAGCACTTAACTGGGCGAATTGCCACCCTTAATAGATTTGTTTCCAAATCAGCTGACAAATGCCTACCATTCTTCAAAATCCTGAGGAAGAATCAAGATTTTCAATGGACAAAAGAATTAGAAGGAGTGTTCCAACAACTCAAGGAGTATCTTGGATCGCCACCCTTGCTTGTGGTTCCCACCATGGGCGAAAAACTCTTTGTGTACCTGTCCATCTCGCCAACCGCGGTAAGTGTCGTGCTTATCTGAGAAGAGGACTGAGTTCAAAAAGCGGTGTATTATTTTAGTAAGGTCTTGATGGGTGCTGAGAACAGATATTTAAAAATAGAAAAGCTCACCTATGCCTTTTGATTGTCGACAGAAAGCTTCGCCATTATTTTTAAACTCATCCCATTACCGTGCTGACTGATCAACCTTTAAAGTAAATTCTCCAATGACCAGACACCTCGGGAAAACTTCTGAAATGGTCTATCGAGCTGAGTAAATTTCATATCAATTATAAACTAAGAATGGCGATAAAGGCCCAAGCCTTAGCTGATTTTATGGCTGAATTCACTCATGAAGCCACTCCAAAACCAGATATCGCTCCTCTAGAGAAAGAAACTCCAACACTGCGGAGCTTAAATGAGGATCTTGGCAGATGGATGTTATTTGTAGATGGATCTTCCAATCAGCATGGCTGTGGTGCAGGGCTTGTCCTCCAAACCCTATCAGGACAACAGACGGAGTATGCTATACGAATTGGGTTTAAAACCACCAATAACAAACCAAATATGAAGCTCTTCTCCCTGGATTAAGAGTTGCCACAGGATTGGAAGTAGATTCCATGGATGCCTTTAGTGATTCCCAACTGGTAGTAAACCAAGTCCAAGGAGATTACCATTCGCCATTCGTAAATGGTTGCCTGGACGAAGTCAAAATTATGTCCAAGAAAATCAAAGACTTCACCATTCGCCAAATCCCTAGAGAAGAGAATAAAAAGGCTGATGCTTTGGCCAACCTCACTTCCATATTTGATTTCATATCAGACAGAAGTATACCTTTGGAATTCCTATCCAATCCAAGTATTGATATCACCAAATCAGTTTGTCCAGTAGAGGCAGACCAAACATGGATGGATGAAATCATCGCCTATCTCCAGCATGACACACTGCCAACTGATAAACTCTAAGCTCGTTGGATCCAATACAGATCTGCAAGGTTCTACATTTTTCATGGAATTTTATATAAATAATCTTTTTTAGGTCCTCTTCTAAGATGCCTCTTACCTGATGAAGCCGATTATGTGATGAGGGAGATTCATGAGGGCATCTGTTTAAAATTATTTAGAGGCAAGTTCACTAGTAAGAAAAGCAATTCAACAAGGCTACTTTCTGACCTAGGATGGAGCATGATGCGGCGACATACACAAAAAAGTATGACAAATGCCAAAGTTTTGCACCGGTGAGCCACCTCCCTCATACTGAGATGGTGCCAATGACTAGCCCATGGCCATTTTGTCCAATGGAGAATTGACATACTTGGACCTTTGTCTCAAACTCCGTTATAGAGAAAGTTTTTGATCGTCACCATTGATTACTTCGCTAAGTGGATAGAGGCAGAGCCTCTCGCCAAGATCACTGAGAAAAATACAAGGAATTTTATATGAAAAAGTATCGTCTTTCGATTTGGAATTCCCAAGGTTCTCATCTCGGACAACGCCAGACAATTCGACAATGATGGGTTTAGACAGTTCTGCTCGAACCTCGCCATCTAGCATCATTTCTACTCACCAGGTCATCCCCAAGCCAATGGCCAAGTTGAAGTTACCAATAGGACCATCCTAAGGAATCTAAGGACAAGACTAGAGAAATCTAAAAGTGAATAGGTAGAAGACCTGCCAAACATACTTTGGGCATACCATACAATGAGCAGGATTCCTACGGGCGAGATACCTTACTCCATGGTCTATGGGACATAATCAGTTATACCTGTCGAGAATGGAATGCCGAGCTTTAGGACCTCAAATTTTAACAAGGAAAACAATGAAATCAAATTGAGACTCAACCTTGACCTCCTTGATGAAAAAAGGGAGCAAGCAAGAATACGCCAAGAAGCCTATAAGCACCAGGTCGCCAAGTATTGTAACCAGAGAGTCAAATACAAATCCTTCTTACTTGGCGATCTGGTCCTAAGAAAGATGGCCTTATCTACTAAAGAGCCAAACACAAGAAAGCTAGGCCCAACATGGGAAGACCCTTATAAGGTCGTCAAGATATCTAGACCATGGATTTATTGGTTTGAAGACATGAACAGGAAAACACTCCCTCATCCTTGGAACGCCGAGCCTTTGAAAAAATATTACCAATAATACATTTGGTCGCCATGACAATTAGATTGCCTGAGCAATGCAATTGTAATAATCGCCAATTAATTCCAAGTAATAAAATTTATCTAATTTATTTTAATCGTCATTGTTCGCCGATATATCACCAATTACAGGGTTTATATTGCCAAAATCAAGATCGCCAGTTCGTTACAAAACGACGAAGGCATTTTGATCACCAATATGGATGTCGTCGAAATCAAGATCACCATTTCGTTATAAATGACGGAGGCATCTTGATCGCCAATATAGATGTCGTCAAAATCAAGATCGCCAGTTCGTTACAAAACAACAAAGACATCTTGATTTCCAATATGGATGTCACCGAAATCAAGATCGCCAGTTCGTTATAAAACGACGGAGGCATCTTAATCGTTGTTGCGGACATCGCCATTATAGAGGTCGCGCATTACAATTAAGGGTGCCCTTTTATTACAAACGTATTTGGTTGCCAGTCACCTACTTGGATAATCAATTTGCCGTTTCAATTATTAAACTTATTCATGCAAAGTGCTAGATAATCGACACCAATACGAATAAAAATGCTCATTCATCAAAGATGGGTTACACATCGCCATTACAATATATAATATAATATATATATATATATATATGTGTGTGTGTGTGTGTGTGTGTGTGTGTGTGTGTGTGTGTGTTCAAGAGGGAGGAAGATTACTATCGCCTTTATCCTTCTCGCTAGTCTCCTTGTTCATCCCCTTTCCCTCTTCGTCCTTATCCTCCTCGGCGAGCAGATCGTGATCGAGACCCATGCCTTATAAATCAATGGCAAGTTCGGGGTGATGGCGACGAAGCTGCTGCTTGCAGAAATCAAATCCTTTGCCAAAGCATCTTCAACTGCCCTCAAAAAATTCGATGAAGATTTAAACTCTTCCACAGCAGATTTTTTAGCTCGGGTCACGGCTTTCCTTAACTCTACCACCAAAATCCTAGACTTTTCCACCTTGTCGACAAGACTATCTATTTCATCTTTTAATTTAGCGAACTCGTCACTGACCTGTTGCTCCTGAGCTCAGGCCTTAGCTAACTGCTGCTCCAGATTGCCAGACAATATTTAGAGACGAGAAACTTCATTTTCCAAACAGGCAGCTTGCCATTGTTGGAGAGATGCCTCTTCTATAGTTTTCTTGCTCCGAACTGCCAAGGAAGATCCGAGCACAAGCGCCTGCTACAAACAAATCTTTTAGATTAACCTGAGCAAATATATATCTTAACAAGAGAAAAATGAGTACAAAATCGAGGTAGTACTTGGCCGAGGATGTGAAAAAATTTAGTGGTCGTCTAGTCCAAGGACAGTTGTCCCACTTTTTCTTGGTCTGTAGGAGGAATCACACCTTGGAGAATCTTCTCGGATATGGAGGGGCTACCAAGAATGGAAGCCCCAGGACTAAAGACAGTCCTCAAGGATGACGAGCCCCCCTCCCCGGGCTTC
The DNA here is from genome assembly GCA_030159115.1 of Actinidia arguta var. hypoleuca. Lineage (NCBI taxonomy): Eukaryota > Viridiplantae > Streptophyta > Magnoliopsida > Ericales > Actinidiaceae > Actinidia > Actinidia arguta. The sequence goes on along the minus strand of BRYE01000011.1, from coordinate 3,988,009 downwards.
AAAGAATTGGTGGCCCTTGGACATTCATCTGGCCTGGTTGTCTTTTTTCTGGGCTCGGGTACGATGGCGGGCTCCTTCCCTTTGGGGTTATCCCTAGGTTTTCCCTTCTTACTGGGCAAGCTGGAGGGATCGTCCCTTGATCATATTTTGCCAATTACCACCCCCTTAACGAGAGTAGAATTTTTCGCCGAGCTTTCGCCCTTGGCTTTCTCCACTTTTTCGCCCAGCTTTTTGAGGCTTATTCTCTTCGACATAGCTGCAAAGTAACGCACGAATATCAAATATGAAACTCCGAACGATAAGAATAGACAAGAATCTATACCATCCGATTTAAGCTTGGGAGGTAGCTCGAAATCCGACTAGGATTTTGATGTCGGGTCCGAGTTTGATACCTAGACAGTTGGTGAAATGTCTAAAGTGGGATCTCAAACTTTTTCCCCTGACCATCTTAGCAAGGTCAGATCAAGGATATGAGGTAGAATTTTCTTCAGTTCCTTCCTAAGGGGGGTTCCTAGGTATTCTACTGATTCATCTCGGGAAGGGCTGTCTTGCTGCATGTGTTCACCACGGGAAGGGCGGGACTCACCCGCATTGCCCGACAATGTTGATGTTCCGTGTCCAGGTCGTTCTTCGCCCTTAGTCCCAAATGCTATAGGTCCGAGAGAGCTAAAAATTCAACGAAATGATTTCGATTTGAGAAGCACGGGGACTGAAAAGCATCCTTATTTCTCCATTGATTTGAAAATCTCGTCAAAGAGTTCCTGCTCGTTCCCATATAACCTGGGCAGGTCATTGCAATGTTTATCTGAAAAATGCTATAGAGTGTTAGTTCTTTGCATACTTTAAAAATAACTAAATAAAATTTCTAATAAAATTAAGACCGACCGAGAACATTCCATGACCTCTAGACCCTTGGCACGCCTTCCCGAGGTGAATCTTCTGGAAGCTTTCAGCCATCCTATAGACAAAAAAGAATTTACTTTTTCACCCCTTGACGTTGCTGAGGTATCCTCCGAGGAGGGTTTTCTTGTACCTCGCTTTGAAGTACAGCCACCCTTTATCCGATTTAGGATTATTATTGAGGGTAAATAGATTTTTAAACTCGGATAGGGTCATAGAATATTTATATGCTCGCCATAACGTCATTGCACAGACGATACTTTGCCATGGGTTGAGGACGAGCTGGGTAAGGTAGATATTACAAAACATTAAAATTAATCTAATTGAATGAATAAGAAAATAGAGGCCCGCTTGAAAAGAGGCCTCATAAAAGGCCACCTCGTCAGGGCGAGCTGAAGTTATAGTTTCATTCTCCTCGAGAAGTCTAATTTGTACACCTAAAAAAAAAAGAGTAAGTCTTCCTAAGTAGATCTAGCTCCTCAGGGGTCATAATATTGGTTTCTTTCTCCACAGAGGGATGAATATCGACCAATGGGGCGACCTCAGGGACTGGGGTTTCCTCCATAGGTGATTTAGGAGATTGTTTTATTTCGTCAGTAATATATGATGATCCTTTTCCTAGATGGTCGGATATCCAAGAGGGCAAGGAATCCAAGTTTGATGGAGTAATTACTTTAGGCCTATAGGACATAAACTACGAAAATGAAAGAAGCAACTAAGTCAAGGTACTTACTGTGCTAAAAGGTAAGAAGGCAACCACAAATAACGACGAGGAGAAAATCAAAACGGTAGCAGCAGTTTGGTAGCAGAAGCAGAAAGGTATAAATGAATGGATGGGTCCCCCTATATATAGGAGATTCCAAAGGCTGAGATCCATTTGCTCCAATGACTCAGATCGCGCGACCTTTTGAATCTCGAACTCATAACCGTCTTTTCCACTAAAAGCCTTCCTTAGTTAGCCGTCTTTCCCGCCAAAAGTCATTATTAATGCGTCGCCATTTTGCCCTGATTTTACTATAGTTATTAATGCCCTCACCCACCTGTCTAACAAGAAAGGCACGTCATTAATATATGCCTATGTGGTTTAAGGGTTGTCACTTAATAGTTACTCAAAGATCCCGAATGTCTCAACACTTCGAGTAAGAGGCTACTGATGTAGGAAAAAATATACACCACCTTTTAATATTCTAAGTGGCGCATGTCGCCTTAAAATTCATGACGCCACGAATCCGGTACATTTTTGGTTGCCAAAATCATTATCAACAACGGAGCTCCACTTCGCCTACTCAAATATAGGTCCCTCCAGATCACCATAAAGCGAGATCATCTATATCACCAGGCCAGAGATTTTTTCCATGAGGACTTGTCCTCCAAAAGGACTCTATTTCTATTAAAAGTTTGTTATCATAAGACTCCTTCTCCATTATTCCTCCACCTGATCAGAGTCCACTTCCGTGAGAATTCCACCTTTATAAGAGAACTATCTCCAGTAGACTCCAGTTCCATCACGACACCTATAATTACGGGTTGTCCTCCAATTGGCAGCCTCTTATGTTATCTCTAATATTTTTGGGATATCCTTCCATACTTATCTTTCCGAGAAACTTGCCGTAATTCACTTACACGGCTCATTACTCCATCTATATAAATGTCTCTCCCCCATTATAAAAAGGTACGCTCAACACAGATACCACAAACACTTTTACTATTGCGCTCGTCCATACTGCCTTTAATTATCTCTCGATCGCCTTGGTCTGATTCATACGCCTGAGGAATTTTGAGCAGCCTCACCCCGCTGATTATGTTTGTTCATTGCTACGCAGGTTGCCCAATTTTATTCCGAGGTCCAATTCTGAGGCCGAGTAGCAATTCTGACTATTGGTTGCTCTCTTAGATTTTTATCTCAACAATTTACATATTAGAATTAACTGGTTTAGTATTCATAAAAAAGGACACGCTTGTGGCCAGATTACATTTATCCGTCTTCACTGTAGCAATCCACTATCCATCGTCACTGCCAATGGTAGTCCCAAGGGGCGGGTAGGGGCCACGGCCCCTCCAAACATTTGAAATTGTTTTTTTAATTTTTTTTTTTAGTTTTTATTATTTTAATATTGGTCCATTAAAGCTGGTCCCAAAACATTTTTACAGAAAAATTCATTAAAAATATATAATTTGACCCCCCTCAACATAATTTCTGCATCCACTACTTGTCAATGCCACTGAGATTGAGACTTCAACCGTCCGGAATTGTAAAATTTCAGTGTAGTACGGGAGGGCATTTTTGAAATATTAGATAGTTGTAGATTTGGAGGAAATTTTTTTTCTGCAGATATTTAGGCATACTTGATAGAATATAAGTTTGAAAAAAGATATATTGGCCGTACAATCCCCTATAACTTGGATCACCAATCTGATATTGGGCCACAATTGTAGAGGTTCATTAAAAATTGGGCTAGGCTTCAATAGAGAAATCAAACAACCCAATTCAATTTTTGAGGTAGGTTTGGATTGAGCTAGTGTTGAAATACACTAAACCTTTAAGCACAGTTGGGCCTAGTTGCTTTTTTTTTTTAAAAAAAAAAAATTTTAGTTACTTAGGTCTTGAATTTTTTTCATTTTTAGTAATTTTTTGTTACCATTTGATTAAAATTTTGAAATTTTTAAATTTCTCGTTAAGATGAAATGGAAAAATTAAAATTTTGATCAAAGAGTAAAAATAAGTCATTAAAAACGAAAAATAACAAAAATCAAAGTAGTTAAAAATTTATAAAATAATCTAAATCAAACTGAAACTAAATAGAATTTCGACTTATCTCAACCTTATCCTAATCACAACCCCTAACCTATTTGAACCAACCTACTTGAGTTGCAGCCTAACTCGTACAATGAACTGATTCTTCTTCTTCTTCTTCTTCTTTCTTTTGTGTTTTCATTAGAAATTTCGAACCTCAAATAAAATCATAACCATAAGAATTATTTGACTTAAGTCACATCACATCACATAGGTACCTAAATTCGACTTAAAAAGTACAAAGTGACCCAACCACGCGGGTTTGTAGGCTGCCCAGGCCCAAATACATAAAATATGTTTTTGGACATATCTAAATGAAATTTTCAAATTGTTGGGTATTTTTACAAAAATAAAATAAAATATAGAGACAATACATTTTGTACAGTGTATAGTTCATATATGGTATATAGTCACATATAGTCGGACTCGCATTTTTATAGATTGGACATGTGAGTATCCATACATTACACAAAATGTATTATTCCTAGCAAAACTCTTTTTAGATAGTTTTTTTTTTTTTTTCTTTTTAACTTTTGGAAGGAAAAAATTGGGAGTCTATTCTAAAGTAGGGCCTAAAGTGACTCGTTTAGTGCCTATTGCCTCGAGCAAGTCTTGGTTGGAACCATATTGAGCCATTTTAAGTTATGTGGCATATTATGGTGATAAAACAACATATTGTGGTAATTCTATCCTATTGTATAGTAAATCCATCCATATTGATTTACAACTTTATAGTGTGTACTATGAGCATCCGAATATTAGCCTTTGAGAACTGAACAACTGAACCATTTTTACAGTTCAATTTTAGTTCGGTCCAAGTTTTAATGTGTAAAAAAGTGGTGGCGGAGTCATGAATTTAGGACATAGGGACACCTATTAATCATTAATTGAGTTTTCCTCCATAAGTAAGTGTTAGAAAAACTCTGAAAAATCGGCTTGCAAGGTGAGGGTTGTCCAAGGGCTTATAAAGAGGTACAAGTTTTCGTATCTAGGCGATGTGAGACTTCACTCACACCCCCCCTCACGCGAAGCGTGGAGATGTGAGGTAAGAGCGTAAGCTGAGTGGTCCAAGAGATGTGGGACTTCACTTACGGCGAGAACGTGAGCTGAGCGGTCCAAGAAGAAAAGGCCTTTCAGAACCTAGTTCTGATACCATGTTAGAAAAATCCATAGGTCTAACTCAACCCTGAAAATCGGCTTGCAAAGGTAAGAGTTGTCTAAGGGCTTATAAGTAGGTATAGGCCTTCGTATCCAAGCGATGTGAGACTTCACTCACACCTACCCTCACTCAAAGCGTGGAGATGTGAGGTAAGAGCGTGAGCTGAGTGGTCCAAGAGGTGTGGGACTTCACTCACGGCGAAAACGTGAGCTGAGCGGTCCAAGAGGAGAATGCCTTTCGGAACCTAGCTCTGATACCATGTTAGAAAAACTTATGGGCCTAACTCAACTCTGAAAATCGGCTTGCAAGGTGAGGGTTGTCCAAAGGCTTATAAAGAGGTTAGGACCTTCGTATCCAGGTGATGTGAGACTTCACTCACAGTACAAATAATAAAATATTACGAAACTGAAACATTTTTTTATTACGTAGAAGACTAATAGGACAATGAGATGTTAAAGCATTTATATATGATTAATAAACATAAAAAATTTACCAAAAGTAAACCAAACTAATATATACAATGCTACTCAGTCCTTGGCTGAATGTTAGGGCATTTTTAATTACCAGGGCCTCTTTTACATAAATAGTAACTTAAATAATTTAGGGAGGATTGAAATTATTGAAAACTTGAGAAGGATTACATGCCCCTTTTAGGTCTGTGTTCCCTTTCCCTCCGCCACTGCTTATAGTATAATATTTTAAAATTTAAATATAAAAACCAACATTCAAAAGCCAAAACATCAAAGGTAATACCCAAATATCAAATCTTCCAAATGTCAAAATTAAAACATCCAAATTATTTGAACTAAATCATCAAAAGATAATCATCCAAATGTAAAAAAAAATACTCTTTTAGTCTTGTATTGAAATACCGTTATTTAATTTTTAAGCGTTCCAAAATGTAAGTCTATGTAAGAAGTCAACAAATAAAATATATGCCTTTTCTTTTTTATATATTATTTACATAATATTTCAACTAAAATAAAAGTTAACCGTAACTATTGCAGGAATAAAGTTAGAAAGATAATCCAAACAAAATATAAAGATTACGTTGCTTTCAAAAATGGGACATCAACGTGGGACTGGGGAAATATACCCTTCAAGACTTTGGGGTCTATATTGAAGGAGCAGTGGCGTGCCACCGCCCACCCGAGCAAGTTTGGCCTAATAGATAGTGGACACCATGCCCAAACCCATTATTGACATGACATGCTTCTGATTTGATCCTTCATCTGTCATTTCCTGTCATATTTTTGCTCATGCAATGCATGTGCAAAAGAAGAAGAAGAATTAATTGTGAAAATAAATTGATTTTATTTTTTTATCTAAGTTGTTATTATAATTATAGCGGTTATCAGCAATGTTGAAGGATAGTTTCGGTATAAAAAAGTATAAGTTAGCGTCAAAAAATTGTCTACACTAATCCGTATTGTTGTATTTTTATAATAGTATATCTATCTGAAAGTATGTTAAAACTTAATTATTTTAAAATAAAAATTCTAAAAATTAACTTTTTCAAGTTGTTTTCGATCCAGAAGTAAAACCTGTGAAAGTTTGATAATGCTTAAGAAAACAACTTTAGATTATGCTACTAAAAAGTGTTAGATAGAGTTATGAAATTAGATTTGTACACTGCTTCTGTGGATAGTCCAAGTATTTTAGACTAATTTTGATGATTTAAAATTGATGATTTAAAATGTTCAAACTGTGAACTACTTTATGAAGATCATTACTATAAAAAATATGTTGATTGAATATAAATCAATAAACGTTCAATACTGTTTTATAATAAATGAGTGTGATATACAAAATTATATTCATTTATCTCGAGATAAATTAATATTGATCAGTTATTAATTTGTATATGATTAATGTGATATTTACAAATCACGTTAAGTAGCTGTAGCCATTAGAGTTTAAGCACTTGTGCAGTGTTTGTTGCAAATCTTGTAAGAGATTTTTTTTGGAATGAAATATATCCAAATTATTCTTATACTATAATATTTTATATAGTTGATATTAAGTAAGTGGTGGGGGTATTTCCGTCTTTAGGCATGAACATCAACGACAGAAGTCAGAGAAGAAGAAGAATTAATTCTTAAAATAGATTTTTTAAAATTTTTTTAATTAAATTGTTATTGTAATCACAGCTGTTACAAGCAGTGTTGAACAACAGTTTCGGTCTAAAAAAGTGTGAGTCAGCTTCAAAAATTTGTCTACATCAATCCTTGATGTTGCCTTTTTATAATATTGTAGATATCTGAAAGTAAATTAAAAATTGATTATTTAAAATTTCTATAAAATTTACCATGAGATTTTATAATCTAACTTTCTAACAAATAAAAAATAAAAAAAGCTTTTGGCCACGTTTGTCCTACAGTTTTGAGTTATGTTTTGACTAAAAAAACTTTGTTTTTTTTCTTGTTCTTCTGATTTTTTAATTTGACGAATAATTTTTAGTCTAATTTTTCTTAATTTATTAATTTTTTAGTAAAATCAATAGCTATTAGCAAATTTTTTACTAATTAATTATAAATAAATTATATAATTTTTTAGCCATTTATCAATTTTCATATCACTTTTTATATTTTAACCAAAAATAAAAATACTCAAATTTTTTAGCTTGGCCAAAAACTCAATAGATAAATTAGTGAGGTGGGCCTATGGGCTCATACCTAAGATGAGGTGAGATGTGATGTGGCAATAGTAATAGTTGACTAAGAGAAGGCTGTCAAGTCTTGGCCGGCCCCACTTTTGATCGTTGACCTTTAATGACCGTCCAATGTGCAAAGAAATTTGACGGTCTTAGATGCTCGTGAACCGACGTGCATGTCGCTATTCAACGCCCAACCCATTAAATTCTTCAAAAGGCAATTTGAGGAAAAATATCCATCAATCTCGATCGAAATTTTCTATCAAATTCATATATAAATTCAATTAAAAAAATAGAAAATCCAAAAGCTTACCATTTATTTTTGAGAGAATTACATAAAAACAAATTAAATTTCATAATTTTAATTATGATAGATTGAATTCTATAATTTTAATTCGGTAATAATTTAAATTATTTTGAGCAATAGAATCAACTGATTTCTGGACAAAATGTACTAAAATCACTATAAGATTTTTTTCTTTTTAAACTCTTAGTTGAATCATTCTCATTTCAAAATGACATAAAAATTTGGTCTATTTAAACAAATTCAAAATTCAAACTCTCTAATTTATCTTTATTAATTGATTCGATTAGGGCTTTAAGAGATGATAGTACTATACAAAGTCGTTTTTATTTATTTTGGAGGGAAACTAATTGATTCTGTTAGTTCTAGATAAATTGAGATTAACGAATTTTTTAAATTATTACCAGATTAAATCTATAGGATTCAATATATTATAATTGAAACTGTAGAATTTAATTTATTATAATGATCAAGCCCTATTTTTTTTGTTAACTCTCCCTTTGTTTATTGATAGTTAGAAACTTACTAGTAGTCACAATAATCCTTGCTAGTAGTATGAGAGACCAAGATGCAGAGAAATTGCTCATTTTTTTATTTTTGAGATTTTTGCAATTATTTTAAGGAAAATAATAAATACAGATTGATGGATAGTGATCAAAGTGCGAAAGGTATATTAACATATGCAAAACGTGTATAAAAATATGTGAAAGTGTGCTAAAAAACTTAATTTGTTTTAATACCTTGTCTTTTCCTTAACGATTGTTCATTGCGTTGTTTTTAGCATAACTACTATCTTATGTTAATGTTGAACCTAAATTCATTTTTTTTTTTTTTGCAACTATTTGATATTACTATGCGAGTGATTAATTGTAAATATTAATATTGATTTATAAAGGGAGATGTTGTTGAAAAAAAAATTGGTATGGTGATGTCTTCAAACACAGTAAATACTGTATATTTTAAAGCGCGTTACTATGTCGCTTTTCAAAATATAGTATTTGCTCCCACCAAATGGTATGCACGGATTACAGCAAATCTGTCTTCAAGATGCAATGAACCTTGAACTCTTTGTTCTTACTGTCCTTATTTGCACAAACAAAGACAATCAGAATATATGCGTTGTTTGTAAAAGAGAACTGAATACCATTGAAATTCTATTTTTGCAGAATAATAGAATTTCAGAATAAATGCTCAAAACAGAATAAAAGTAATCTTTCTTTGTTTATCTAATTTTCTGGTGTTAAAATGGTCTAAGGGGTGGTGGTCTAGTTATAAGTTACTTCGCACCCATTCAATCACAATCATTCGCGATTAGTTGTGACCGTTGGATCAATCCGTACGATCACAACCTTTTAAATTGGATTATATCCGTTAGGTCACGCTTTTACGATTAACGATTGATATCACAGCTCTTCTAATCGCACCCCTTGGTAGCCATGTGTGTGCCAGTCATCACCAACGGTCAATTAATTCGATCGCCAAGCAAGCCAAGTTGCAATAAAAAAGGGCGCCTACAAGGCGCCTCACACTGAAGTACAAAGTGTGCCATACAACCTACTGCCACACATGCGCACGCATGGGGGAACTTTAAATATGTTTCTATATGTAAAGAAGAAAAACTTTTCTTATCTAATCAATGTGGGACAAAACTCACATACAAAAAATGAGTATTCTAAAAGAACAAGAAAACTTTACAAAAAATTCAAAAAATTAACGTCATTAATATTTTGAAAGTATCTAACAGAATTTTATTTTGGGAGATTTAGATCAGTTTGATGGTGCTAATAATATGATTAGAACCGCTTATTTTATAAATCTTGTTGAGTCAGTTGCCCATGAAAAAACTCAAATAGATTGGACATTGGTAATCACATGACTATTGCATGTTTAAATTATGATATTCAATATAAAAGTCAAGACAAAAGTGGCTTAATCACCTAATTACCGATTTTTGATCAATTTGTTCTTTTCCATACATTCTTTACTCAGTAAACTCTACAAAATAATATTTCTGACAACATTATTGATCTCAACATGAACAACGTTGTGTTGTGCCCTTCTATATATGTTTCCTTCGTTTTAAAGTTTTTTCGAATTGTATAGGCCATTGATATTATTTTCTATTCCGATACTGAGTGTCTTAGCACTACTGTTTTTATTTTTTGGTAAATTAATTTAGGTTTGTTATTCTTTAACCTTTCTCAATCACTTCATTTTTTGACCTTTACGAAATCTCAGTTAAGCATTCTGTTGTTGTACGATTGAATATGAGTATAAAGAATAGAATATCTATTTCAAATTTTAACTTATTTTATTTTGTACAAAAATAATTGATTTTATTTTGCACGAAATAAAAATGATTGTTTTTATTTTATTTTTCGTACCCATTACATAATAAGCAAAGATATATAGTGCAATGTTTATTGTCATTCTCTCTTCTTGGAGCTTACTACTATATGTATATTGTTATATATTATAGTATATTTATTAATAATTAATAAGGATATTATTTATATTAATAATTTTTTAAGTTTGAAGTAAATTTTTTAAGTTTAAAGAAGATTTATGTGTGTAAATTTTGTTCTACATTGGTAAGCCAAGTTTTTGTGGGAGAGACTCCTTATATATAAGAGACGTTTGTCCCATATTACCTAGGAAAGTTTTTAGTGGGAGTGACAATTGTTATTTGAATTAGTGGTAATAGTAGTTATTTTAATTAATGATTATTTTAATTATTGTTTAATTTAGTACGCGATATTTTGCTTTAATTGTAGGGTAAGAACGTTGAACGACTGGGACTTTAGTCCCCCATATCGGTGAAAATATGTGATGGTCTGGGATATCCTTTGGTTATCTATAAATAAGATCAAAAAAAATATGAAATATATACACACGAGTGAACTTTTCTCTCTTTTTCTATTCTTCATTATTCTTCTTTATTCAGATAATATTATATTACTAAGATTATTAAGGAGTGTAGTCTTAATTAATTTTAAATTTGCAGGTATTGTTTTCTTGATATCAAATTTTCAAGAGTCTATTTGCATCATAATGACAAAATTATTATCTTAAAGATAGTATCCTGGATGTGTCTTACTTAATTCTTAAATTTCTACATTCTAATTTATTATTCCTTTTAAAATTTTTATCATTTTCCCATAATATATATATATATATATATATATATATATATATATGTAATGTCAACAAGATTCAACATTCAAGATTCAAAATGACAATGAGCCACAACGTCAACGTAGTTCTAGACATATGGTTCTTCAAGTCTTCAATTTTTCATGAAATAATAGGACTACAACGGTCCCTCCTCCAAGAAAATCAAAGGACACAATTCCTGCAGTTTTTTATGAACTATATAATCATTCCTTCTGCTTGTGATGAGTTTAGAACTTTAGATTAAGATTTTTGGTGAAAAGAATAAAATAAAATTAACAAATAGAGAGCTCAATAGTTCGGGACCGTTAGATTCTCTAGCTAATCTCACCAAAATCTTTGATACAAACACAACTTTAGAGTATTGTTATTTTGATCTTCCTTTCTCTCTTGTTCTTTTATTTTTTATTCACTGTAATATGACAAAATACACAATGACGGAGTTTACCCTTGCTAAGGCAGATGCCTCTGCTAAGCTGTCGCTACGGAGCAAGATCGGAGATCCTCTACGCCAGAGGGTGACTTGCACGACGAAATTCCTTATGACAGCCCGGATGGAGAAATTACTAGCCAAGTCCTACGAGCATGGCTGGGTCAGTCACCTACTTACTAACACAACGGTCAATGCATACGAGCACGCGCCAAACTGTAGTATATCAAGTGACACGACAACTAGCACGTCAAGGCACGCGCCGAGCTATACAATATAAAATCAACCTTTCTTTCATAAAGATGTACGCGATATTTGGCTAAAGAAGATATATACTCTCTCTTTCTCTCTCTACATATTCCGGTCATATAACTTGATCGTCGGGAGAGCCGTTTTTCAAAAATAGCTCTAGCAGCCAGTCTTACTATTTTGGTGTTGCAGTTAGGGCACTGCTAGATGACGAGTTGAAGCCACCAACGCAGCCGTAGAACCACCATGGGTGACTATCCTCGATTTTCTTCATCTCATCCAACAAACATATAAACCCCACATTCACTAATACATTAACAAAAATCAGTCAAACTAGACAATTATGTTCCTACAATTAAACCAATCGTACCCATTAAACCCTATTATTCGTCTCGGAGACAATTAGAGTCAATATCCCAATAACTGAGATACATACTGATACTACCTGGAAGCTATTGAAACCACAATTATGAAAATTTTGATTTCATCTCATACAAAGGGATTCAAGTCCTCCTATCAATTTAAGAACTGGTTCAATCTTGGCGCTAATTTTGTGCTTGAAGTCAAAAGATACACAACGAAAGCTATGATCGATCCATTTATCTATATTGATATCATTATTTTGAACTGTATGTTCATATTCTATAAAGATATTTGTTTGTGTAGGTATATATGTAGAGTCTCTCCAGCCCAAAGAATGTAGATTCATTGGTTTTTATATTGACCCATTTGCACGGATGGCTGATCCATTCAGTAGATATCAATAAATTCAATGAGTGGACGGGGAGATCTAGACACCGGTAGTTTGCTTTAAATTTCCATGAAATGGAAAGTATAAATATCTATCTACCCCGTGTCTAGATTATATATATGTGTGTACGTGCGGGGCATATACATGTGCATAAAATAGGACAGATTAACGGAACGGCTGGGCGATCGTCACGCCATTTATTTTTTTAAAAATCCTAGTTTTACTGGAGTAATAGTTAATAACATTATTTTAAAATTATATAGATATTAAGATTAATATTATATTTTGTATATGACATATAAATGCTATGTTTGATATGGCATTCTCGATCTCCATATTTTTGACTGAATCAAACAACAAACATTCAAAAAGCTAATTTTTTTTCAAAAGTTCTTGCTAAAAAATTGTTCATTAAAGTTTCATGTACGCCCTAGCTGAAAAGTTTGTAGAAAAATCAAAAGTTAAATGACAAAATGGAGAGAGAGATTGCATAAGTACATCGTAGAGTTGCAATTCTAAAATAATTCTAAAGTCATAAATAATAATTCTACGTTTAAAGCATTGAACAAGGCATATAAAAAATGAATCTAAAACCGTAGGTAACAGTACTATTTCATAAAACTTAAATGGCACAATTTTAAAATTTATTGGGGCAATTTTTTAAAAAAATCAAAAATTGTATTTGAAAGTTCAATTTTTCTAAATTAAGTAGCATAAATTGATTGCACTTGCCATGCCATGGCTTTGTACTTAGGTAATAGAATGTCTCGTGCACTTGCACGAATATAAAAGAAGAAAAATGTGAATATGCTTCAGATAAACTTTCTAGTTCCCGAATTTAGATTAATAAATATTTTCAGAATTAAAAAATAAATTGTATAAATTTATTTGATTATATGACTCTACACATTATACTGAAGTAAATCTAAATTATTCATTTTGAATTCAATAAACTTTTTTTTGTTCAAATTCAAAGACCGTAGTATGTTATGAGAAGCAGCCTTACTATCTTAGTATCGAGAGAGTTCTATAAAAATATCTTTTTTACCTGTCATTAACGTAAATAAGTTGTCTTAAGTTAACCAACCTACCTACCTAATCTCCTTCATACAAAAAAAACACTCCATCATAAATGTTTAGAAAAGTAAAGCTATAGTCATCTTCAATTGTTTTTTGGGTATCTACTAAAAATGTGGTACATTCACCTATAATAATCCATGAAAAGTGCTTTTCTCCACTCTCAAGCACTTCCCCGGGTTTGAACATTACCTCACAGTCACAATAATAAGCCAAAGTCTAACAAGTCCACAACTTGCAAGTGCTTTACACTAACAGTTCATTGCTATTGTAAATTAAGCCTATGAGGAAGGAGAAGAGATAATCAGGAGTTAAATATCCTAAAAGGCCTCTTTGACTGGTGTCTGAGTGGGCTTGAAATTCTGTAGGTCTCAAAACCCAAAAATCTTAACTGAAAAGGATAAATTTCACTAACACCCCCTATATTAATCTGAGAAAACATTGCACACTTTTTATTTTTTTTAAATCACATTGACACTCCCAGTAAGTTAAAATCATATGACTTAAGGGTAGAATCAATAAAAACAAAGGAAGAAGTCACCTCCTTCAACTTCACGTCCCAGCTTCCAACCACGTTCTACTTCTATTGGCGTTTTTCACTGCCTCCACCTTCCACCACCAACTCTCACCATTACCACGTATGTACCTTCAATGTCAACCTTTTATCAATAAAATCAATGTCGCACTACAACTCTTTTCACCGTTGCAACTCTTGTGGTGCTAGCGGGTTTCTCTACTATTGGATATTTGATTAAAGTAGGATGGTCAAGGTTATAGTGGTGTGGTGGATTTTCAATATAGTTGAAAGTAAGATTCAAGTAGAGTGGTGGTGATTATGATATTTTTAATTTGGAAATACCAAATTTTTACATGTTTTCGATTTATTTTGACAAGAGAAATCTGAAAATGTAAAAATTTTATTAAAATCTTGAAAAACAATCAGGGAAAAACAAAAAATTTAACTTATTTATTGTATAAAAAAATAATTGTTCATTGTCTTTAGAATTTTTTTTAAATTAAATAAAAAAATTATATTTTTAAATTTCTCTCGTCAAGAGAAACTGAAAAAATGTTAAACTATAATCGAACTTCATTAAAAATAAAAAAAATAAAAAGTCAAAGCTACTAAATTAGCTTAAACTAACAACTTTTCCCATTACATTACATATCTTTTCTTTTTGTACCAAATTTAAAGAATAATAAGAAAATAAATTATACTTTAGGCATAAGCTAAAAGGTTCTTAATGGATTCTCAATAATAATGCAACCCATAGCTAACCAATGGTAATCGGTCGTGTGTAATTGATTCCGCCACGTGTATGGACAAAATGAATTGTTCGCCCACTTGAGTAATGTTATATAAACTAATAAATTATATAATTTTTTGAGTGAAATATAATGACCTTCCCTGAGGTTTGCTTTTAATACACAAAGTACTCCTGACATTTGATAAATTACAATGACCTCCCTTGAGATTTGAAATTTATAACACATTTCTTCTAAAATACACTGACCACCCTTGAGATTGCGGATTAATACACAAAACACCCCTGAAATACACTGACCACCCCATGGGTGCTTTGTGTATTAACTCGGAATCTCAGAGGTGATCAGTGTAATTTCTCAAACATCAGGGAGGTATCTGTATTAAATACAAACCTTAGGGGAGGTCATTGTAATTTTTTAAATGTCAAGGGTACTTTGTGTATTAACATGAAACCTCAGGGGTGATCAGTGTATTTCACCCTAAATTTTTTCTTACTCATGTAAGTTGTCCCTATTACAACACTCTGTTGGGATTCATTTCAAGTCTCAAATTTTTATCAATGCTTGATACATCAGTGAGACAAGTAAGAAAAAATTGTAAGATTTATTAATTTGTATAGCATTTTCAGTTAATTAACTTCAAAAAGTGGTATTTGTTAAGATTATTCTATAAATATATCATCATTAAAAACCTAGTTTTTTTCTGGCAACACCAACGGGACCTTAGTTTATGCTTGAAATTAGGCTAATTACAATTAGTAATTGAGTTCTATTAATAAGTGCCTTATCACCTGTCTGATAACAATAAATGTGGTTATAAGGGGACAGAATATACAATGACAGGATCTAACCTTGCTAAGGTGGGAGCCTTCGATGAGCAACCACTCTAAAGTGAGCTCGGCGGCCTTCCGTGCTGGAGCTCGGTGTGGACTCTATCAGACATCGGCACCTCCCGAGTTGGGGCAATCGTTGTCCATGAGTTATCGCTATTTAGAAAGCTCAGAACAATAACCATGTTATATCTTGGACAATGGACAATCGCTGATGGCAATTCCAATGAATGTCAGGGGACAAAGGTGACTTGCACGTCAAAGTTTCTTTTGACAGCCCCCATGCCTAGATAAAGATGTCGACGGAATGATGAGAGGCTACCAGCCAAGTGTTAGGAGCAGGACTAGGTCAGCCACCTAATCACTGACACAACGGTCAGCGCGTCTTGCTACGCGCCGAGCTGTAGTCCGTCAATTGACAAGACAGCTAGCGCATCAAGGCACGCGTCGAGCTGTGCCATATAAAGTTAGCGATTCTTTATATGGGAGGTATGTGATTTTTAGCCTAAGAACACACACACTTTCTCTCTCTACATTGCAACCCCGATCATCTAACTTGACCATCGAAGAGCCTTTTCTCAAAAACAGCTCCGGCGGCCATTCTCACTTTTTTATGTGCTACCACTAGGACGTTGCCCAGTTACTATCCAGTGCCAACTCATAAATCTACTGCAAGACCGTCGCAAGTGTCTATCCTTAATATTTCTTCCGTCATCTCTCCAACCCACAACCCAACAATTGACACCGTTTGTGGAAAATCGATTATAGACATTTTTGATGGCATCATAGGGAGATAACTACACCATCCATCAAACCTGAGGGGAGCCCCCTCACGCTCCCAGGACTCCTAGGGACAGAGGGGGTAAACTACTAGCCGATGCCTAGAGGACGACCAAGGCCTCCTCAAAGTAAATGCCAAGTTGTTTGCTTTCTGAAGGTGAAAACAGCTGGGACATCACCATTAAACGCCTGCAAGAACAATTAACAGAAATGGCACAAGTTTTGATCGATAACAGGTTGATGAAACCACTACAAGTAGACGAAGAACCCTCCAGGGAAAAATCTGGAGGCCAGAGAGATTTACCCCGTGGAGTACAAAGGAAAAAGCAACAGGAATCACGTGTGGACCTAAAAAGCCAAGGCGATAGCAAGTCGGGAGCATCAAGCAAGCAGAGGGTGTCGCCCCGCCGATCTCAGTCTAGCGTGGACCTTTGCAAAACGCTCAACGCTAAGAGAGGCTAAGGGTAGGACCTAAGAGAAAAACTCAACAATAGAGTAGTCGCAGCGCCAGCCAAGACTATCGCTCTTGCTGGATCGATAGCTTATGCGGCAGTATCAGTACTAAAGAGATCTGTCCCAAGATATCAGACCCCATTCTCTCAAGAAATTAAGGGGATAGACCCACCAAAGAAGTTCACGCCACTGAGTTTCACGTTATACGATAGGAAGTCGGACCCAAGATCCCACATTAGTCACATTAGGAAAATGATGGCATTGTGGAACCACATGGATGCCCTCATGTGTTTGGTTTTCCCATCAAGCTTGGGAGACCTTGGATTGAAATGGTTTGACAAATTACCTTTAGGATTGATTGAGAACTTCCATCAGCTCACCGAGTCATTCGTGGATTAGTTCATCATAAATACGAAGGTGCCGAAGGGCGTGGGCTCACTTTTGACGCTGAGGAAGGGCAAGAACAAATCAATCCAAAATTACAGCAAGCGGTACAGGGAGACCTACAATGAGATCGAAGAGTGCTTCGAGGATTTGGTAGTGGCGATCTATAAGTTCGGGATGACCCTTGGAGAGAGACTCTAGGAGAATTTGACACTCAACTCTCTGATAGACCTCTGGGACCTCATATCCCGAGTCGAGATGTTTGCCCCGTTAGAGGATGATGTAAGGCAAGCAAAGAAAGCTATAGGGGGTAACTTTCTGAGGTGAGGGTCCATCAAAAGACGTAAAGAAAGCTCGATTGACTAGGAGAGCCGGGTGAGGTAAGGAATTAACGCTATTTTTAAAGAGCTCCTTGCCTAAATCTGAGACAAACCTTACTTCAAAAAATAGGATCCGAGGGAAGATTCACCAGATCAAAAAAATGAATGAGGTTTTCTCAGTCCATTCACCGGCAAATAGCAACCGAGCAAGGCAGCATCAAGTTTACCAGAGCCAACCTCAAAAGGGTCCAACATCCGTATTCCGACCCCTTGGTGGTTCAACTAAGGATCATCAATTACGATGTCAAGCGAATCCTGGTAGACACAGGAAGCTCGGTCAAGGTGATATATTACAATTTGTTTAAACAACTAAAACTATCTTAAACGAACTTAAACCTGCCCAAACTCTACGGGTTGGTTTCAATGCTCAGTCTCATTGGTCCTTGGGAATCGTAACTCTCAAAATCCAAGCTAGTTCCCATGAGTTT
>BRYE01000011.1:3960000-3965000 GCA_030159115.1 Actinidia arguta var. hypoleuca | reverse complement strand
AAACAAATATGGTCTCTACATTACAAACATGCAAACAAGCAGAATAAAGTGCATCAGTTCAAAATGAGCTAAAAAAATACAGTAGTGTACGAGATCAAGAATCTTTACAGAAAAAGTAGAAATCTGTTCAGAGGACAAAGATAGCACAAGTATGAACAAAATAATGGTCTAAAATCTAAAATAAAAATTGGGAGAAAAGTTCAAATGAGCTATTCTTTGGGCAAGTTCTCCCCCTCAGCCTCCATGCCTCTAGCTCCCTCGGTTGCAACCCCTTCAACTCTAGCAAGCTCATTCCCTTGGGCCACTACAGCATTGCCATCCTCCTCTTCACCTAACAGAGTGGCATTCATTAAAGCCAGGGAGGAAGATTGGAGAGTAAGCCACTAGAAGATCTAGGAGCTCAACGGATGGAGCTGGAGCTATCCATGCTGGGTGATCAGAAGGGGTCCCAAGCTCTCTTAAACAGGCAATCCAACCTTCTTGGAAAATTCCAGGGCCAAGCTCGACGACCTGCCTCTCATATGAGTCACCAGCTTGTTCGTAGCCACAATCAAAAACCTTTCGAAACACTTCACCATAGGCCATTTTTTAAAGCTCAGCCACTTTTTGCTGAGCCTTGTTCCTCTACCTAGTAGCAATCTCATTCGTGTGGCGGGTGTTAAACAACTCAGCCTTGGTCTATTTCAAATCCTTTTCAATACTATGGATCTTCTAATTAGCCTTCTTCAAATCCGTGGTATACTTTTTTAGACGGGCAGAAGTGGTCATAGCTTGTTGGAAGAGCAGCAAAACAAACAGATACAACAAAATCACTAAGAATGGAGGAAAAATAAATAAAGAACAGGAAGCATGATGAACTGAACATGAGCACCTATCATGATCAACCTACCCCCGAACCCTTATGAATCTTCGGCGGCAAGGTCTGCCACATCCTACGAGAGCATAATGGCATTCCCCAAGGCCACGCATGTCTCATGGTCTTTAGAGGTGTCGGCAAAAGTAACCTATTTCCCGAGCTCAACTACGGTGAAAGATGGAGCCCATAGTTAGGGGTGCCAAATGAATCACCAACACTATTCCCCTTCTTTTGATGGGAAATCCCCTCCACTTACTACTTCCCCTTCCTTTTCTCGGCCTATTGGGATGGCAGGGCAACTGATTGATCCTCAGTCTGACTCGGGAGAGCCAGATCTAGATTGGAGGTTGGCTTCACAACCTCATCCTCCATAACCTTCTTCTTCCTTATAACTCTTTGCCTTGGGGCCATGACTTCATTCTCCTCACCCGAGCGGGAACCCAAATTGCCCCTTGATTGAATGAATGTTCTACAATATCTTCGGTAGCAGGTTGAACCTTTGAGAAATCGAGGTTGTCAATAGCTTTTGAATCCGAGCTTGGCACGAGTATGGGCTCGGCACCCAAAACTTCCACAACAGGAGCTATGGCAAGATCTAGAGCCGAGACCTCGATTTGGTTTACCTCATTGCCATCTTCAACCTTAACGTTCTCTTTTTCTTCTTCATCGCCTGCTGAGGCCAACCCCTAGCTGCTGGATGAACCTGATAGACAATAATTACTTGAATTAGTGCCTTAGCCTTCGACGTCTTCCCTTAGCCGTCTAAGCTTGGCTGTAGTTCCTTTGATCAAGTCACTGACTTCGATCGAGAGTTAACTCTATCGTCTTGGAGCTCATTCGTTAATGCGCAGGGGAGGAAGCCTGGGTTGCACACGACGGTCACCTTGGTAGGGGATTATGTGATGATAAAAAGGGATGTAGCCAAGAAGATCAGCAACACTGTGAGTTTGCCCATAGTTGTTCACCACATGGATCGTAGTGACACAACGTTCCGACCTCCTCCAATAACGAGCGTTAAATCCTGCCAAACTGAGATGAAAAAGGAAGTCAGAACACTATGAGACAAAGCAAATACATGATTCACATTGATAACCAAGGTGAAGCAAAACACAACTAGATTCATGCTTAGTTACAAGAATATAACCTCTACATCATGGAATCAAATAATGACAAAGGTCACCGGCTTGAAACTCCCAATTGCTGGAGACCCAAATGAAGTCTTTCAAATATAGATCCTTGTCTGGGGAATCTGTAACCAACCTCGTTTAAGGCTGATTAGGTTTCCGAAGACGAAGGTAGTGATTCCCATCGTACACGTGGGTCTCGGAGTTCCTCTTACGCCTCACTATGCAGTATACGTGTAGCAAGTCTTCGGTGTGAACTCCTTTTTTTCCCTCCTCATTAGAGTTTCAATCACTAGCATTGTCCGGACAAAATTTACAAAGACTTGCATAAAGGTAAGACAACACATGGCCATAACTTCCTTCAGCAATTAACTCACGGGGAATCTAAGCCCGACTTGGTGAATGAATCAAGTCCAAACAGGTATATGGTCACCCGCATCTTCATTTGGGCCTGGCCACTCTATTAGGACGTTAGTTGGTATATTATGCTCTACTCAAAACTCAGCCATGGCCGCATCGTTATGAACCAGCAATTGAGTTTGGTTCATCGCCATGCTCTAAAAATAGAAGCAAATGGTAAGAACGAGCTCAATCGCATATTCTAACGAATGTGGGCCTCAAAGTACCGAGCTGGCCTCAGGAGGCAACAAGGGACGAGTCAAGTTACAATAATCAATCCCTCTGTCACCTCGGGTAGACCTCGGCAAAAGAAAGATCCAGGGAAAGGCCGGTTCAAAAGAAAAATGGGTTGGAAAACCCCCCGAACCAACATAAACACAATTTAGAAGCTTGCAGCCGCCCATCAATGGTGGACGGGCAACTGCAAGACTCTTATCAATGAAAAACATGTAAATCATGTGATCTACAACCAGGCACACCAAAAACCTCAGAAACCAAGAACCATAGAAGAAAATTGACTACGACGAAGAAAAAAAATTCTATAAATAATTTTTTTTTACTTACAGCACAGAATGGAAGGAAGACGAGTTGTGTCGGCACTGAAATGGGAGTTGGAAACGAAGCTGGAACTAAAAAAGGAATGGAAGTCGATGATGGAACAGCAACAAGCAACAAGATGGCATCGTGAATTCTCTCCCTCTCTCTCTCTCTAGAAGCACTCAAAATGGCGATATGAATAGTGCCCTGAAATACAAAGGGTCACTTATATAGAAGTCGAAGAGGTGGGAAACCCAACAAATTCATCTTTACAGCGCATCATTTCGTAGGCTAAACAGCCAAATGCGCCCTTAAGGTGCATCATTTCGCGGGCTAACCGTCGCACCCAAAACCAATAAGGGGCGAACATGTAGCGTTTTCCCTACCGCGTATCCGAGCCGAATAAGCCTCAGGGGCAAGTAGAAGAGCGCCCGCATCCACCAATCAAACTAAGACACATGGTGCCACTAAGGGAAGGTTAACCGAACTCTGCCCCACTAGGATGCTAAGCATGCTCGATGAATTGTCAAGGGAGGGTTAGCTGAGCTCGAGCAAGCTCAGATCTTTGCCCTCAAAAATTTTCCACACTTAGAAAAGTTTCTTTGGGGAGAGTTAGTCGAGTTCAAGCGAGCTCCGAACTCCGCCCCACGAGGATGCTAAGTATGCTAGGCGAATTTTCAAGGGAGGGGTAGTGAAGCTCAAGCTAGCTCACAACTCTGCCCACGAATGTTAGACAAGCTCAACATGATAGTTCAAAATCCCACGACTATTTAAAGTACACTTGGCAAAGATTTCTAGAAGGCCGGCCGAACTCAGTTCAAAATATGATCTTTGCCTCATTAATACCGAGCTTTACCTAAGTCTACTTGGGGGCATACAACGACGTGAAAGCTTGATGATACAAAACGAAGCTTGGCTATACAAAACAAAGTGCAAGCAAAGTTCAAATTGAAAAGCTCATTCATTAAAGAAAATTGCTCAAGTACAAGATAAATT
This sequence comes from Actinidia arguta var. hypoleuca, assembly GCA_030159115.1. Classification (NCBI taxonomy): domain Eukaryota; kingdom Viridiplantae; phylum Streptophyta; class Magnoliopsida; order Ericales; family Actinidiaceae; genus Actinidia; species Actinidia arguta. Next base: position 3,961,088 of record BRYE01000011.1, on the reverse strand, counting down.
TGGTCATTACAAAAATTGCTTAAGTATAAGATGAGTTCGGTCATTATAGAAAATTGTTCAAGCACAAGATCATTCGATTACAAAATCTATTCTAAAAGGACAATCGAGCTATAAGGAGACAACCAAACAGCGCTAGAGTATCTTTGTGGATAGCTGCCACAACACTCCTAACAGAGACCAAGTTGTGCTAGAGGATCTTCGTGGAGTGTGGCCCAAAGAATGGATATGATCGACTGGAAATGAAGCCGCCCAAACGTCATGTTGGATCTGACCCCGGCCAGCAAAACAGGTAACTGCACAATAATATTTTCTAATAAGGTTAAGCATGTAGAGTCACATACCGGCAAGGGAAAATGTACGGACCACTCGCTGCTCGCAACAGATTGTTTATCAGCTACAAGGGAGCATTTGCTACTCACAAATGAGTGGTTGTTAGATACAAGAGAGAATTTACTACTCAACACAGATTGTTTGTCATCTGTAGAGAATCCTCCCAAATCAGAGCTTGCTGAAAGGAAAATTTTATGCAGAGCTCAGCCAGTTCCTCCCTGAAGTTATAATTGCCCATCCAATTCGAGGGAACGAACTCTCTGCAACAGAAGTGAATTGTCGAAGAAGAGTCACCGGCAATTAGATGGCAGTAGTGAATAAAGAGAAGCCTCATTTTCACTCTAAAGAAGCCTCTCAAGACCTCGTATTTATGTAGAGGCAGAGGGGAGGCAAAGGGACCGCATGTGCACGAAATCCGAAGAGTCCGCCATTATGACAGAAAACCAAGGATCTTCCAAAGGGGAGTGAATTGACCATCATTATGGTAGGATTCAAAGAGCTAGCCGCCAAAATGAAATACGTGAGGTCCGAGTTTGGGAACACAAAAGGGCAAAATGGAAAGTCACGCTCGGACAACCGCCTTTGGAAGCAACAGAACTCACACATATCCAGTTCACATGACCTCGAAAAACCATTCGACTAGCTCATGTGAACTAAGGGACAATTGTAAGGGGACAAAATATACAATGATAGGATGTGACATTGCTAGGGCGAGGGCCTCTAAAGAGCTGCCACTCTAAAATGATCTCGGCGGCCTT
>BRYE01000011.1:3927500-3932500 GCA_030159115.1 Actinidia arguta var. hypoleuca | reverse complement strand
TCTTTAATATATATATATATATATATATATATATATATATCAGTACCGTTTATAAAAAATATATATATAATTAAAAAAATATTAAACAGGGCGGGAAGATTGATTTGTAAACAGGGATGAGGTTCTGAGCCCCAACCCGTAACGGATTTGAGACGGAGGTGGGTGAATATTTTCTTAATCAAGGCGAGGACAGGTTGGACAAACCCGTCCCGTTGCCATCCTACCATCCCAAAAAAAATCCCAACAAGTTCTCAACCGGAGCACCCTGATTCAAAAACGATGGGATCGACCCAAACACATCATCGTTATGCACCTTCGTCGAACTCTTAAAACCCGCAAAAAAAACATCATCATCATCATTATTATATACAGATGAATTCAAACTAATATTATTCGAACCCTTAAAAACTGAATCAAAATCGAAACCATCACCACCCGATGACTTCGAAGCCCTAATTGGTCCACTAAATACATCATCAAAATCACCTGAATTCATTGCTTTCCCATCATTACCAGATCGAAAAAATCCGTCGACGTCAACATCGAAAGACCCATTAATGGAATTCGAATTAAACACCGATTACGGCCGACTTCTTGATGTGAATTTGGCGTCGAAACCCGAATTGATCCCGAAATTCGAACATGGGAGCCGATTTACCCTGCGCTTTGAACCCAATACTTTCGACCAAAACGCCGAATTCGTCCATTGCTGAGTCGTTATGTGTGTTTTGTATCTAAGAAATTGAGAAAAACACTATATAAATCGCATATTTATATCTGATTGAAAGTGTTTGTTGAATACAACAAAAGAGAAATGAAGAGAATCGACGCTAAGACGACGATCAACCGAAGAATATGAAAGAATCAAACTCTTTATAGAATCTTTGGACTTGTAGAAAGAAAAATTACTAGCGTGGACTGCTTCTAGGATTTTTGGAACTCGTTGGAAGAAAAAGAGAGGAATTATGGAAAGAGAAATTGAAATGAAGATTTAGGGGGGAAATTGATTATTTCTCTTTATTTGCTTTTTTTGTAAGGAAATAAAATGAAAATAAACAAAAATAATAATGTTCATTGTTTGATTTTAAAAGAAAGTGGAAAGAAAATAATAAAAAAAATTAAATAAATAAAAGAAAAAGAAAACGCATAAAAAGAGGGAAGAATGTGAAAGCAGAATTTCAAATTACGAGTGAATAATTATTTTTAATTGATTTTTGTTCCATAACTAAAACACAAACCAAAAAGAAAAAAATTGTGATTTTTCACTCTTTTTTATTTTTTTCAAAGGGTTGGGGAGGGTCCCTCCGATGTAGGGGGAGATTGAAGAAGGGTTGTTTTGGGAATAAAAGGAGTGGGAAGAGGAAAAAAATTGAAAAATTAGAAGTTGTGCATTTATATGGGTGGTGTAGTGAGAAGAAATTATTGTGCAAGTTTTCTATAAAAAAATTATGTGCCGGAATGGCACATTTTGCATCGCCACTTGGTACCATACACCAATTACCAATAGCTAGCTCCTACATGTTTAAATAAGATGCTAACATATTGGTTTTCAAAAATTTAGGAATATGCTGAATTTATATATGAAAAATAAATTTAAAATTAAATTTAAAATTTATACTATCACATTATTATAATTCATAGACTGCATATTTAAATAACTAATAAACAGTAAATAATAAACATAAAAATTAACAATTGACCGATGTCAAGGTTCAACAGTCTCCTTAAGACGGAATGTGCCCCTTCACTGGTGCTAACGGCTGATTAGTGTCTGTCTCTCAGGAAGCAATGGTCATGCGCACATAAGTTAGCACGACTTCTGTATGTTTGGCAAACCAGTTAGCAGTGTTGCTTTTTAAAGAAATCTCTAATGTAGGATGCTAAAAGACTCTAATGAAGGATACCAGAAAACTCTGATGATGAACTCTCAAATTTCTGTGTAATGAACTTGCACAAGGGGTTGGAGACTTGTAAGCTTTCAAGCTGCAACTAAAAAATTGAATCCCTTGTAACAACTCCATTAGCTAACTAAATTATTTGATTCTTATGGCTACTGTTACTAAAATCGAAAGGTTTTGACCTTAGTGAATAGAAATCAAGTTGAGAGTTATTCTGTAATTAAATATTATAGGAGCTAAAAAGTAATTATCGAATTACTCAGTGCACCCATCGCACCCAAGGGCCAAGTGTGCCACATTGCACCCACGCCAAGCGACTACAACGCAATTGCGCGTGCACATAAAAGCTAGAGAACAATGTGCACTTTATCTATAAGTCCCTCTATTAAAACATTGGTATTCCAAGTATTCATCATATTATTGTTAGCTTGGTATATATAAACACTTTAAAAAGTTCTCAACCAAGCGATTTAGGACTTTTTAACTTTACTCACATTTTTTCATATCAACAATAGCACTTTGGTGAATAGTTTCTCATTCACTTCTTATCTGTTTTGAGCAAGTGAATATACTACGGTTATATACTCACAGAGAAAAACTCATTTTACACATAGTTCAACCATTTTGATAACCGAGACCCATCCAAAAATTAAGTCTAAATCAGTTCAAAATTAATTTTTTCCAACACATAAAAGCGAGCATGTATAAATAAATCAAATTCAAGTTGGGTATTATACATGGCAAAACCTTGCAAGTATGAGAGTTTGCCAGTGTTTGAGACTTGTGGAAGTAAAACAAGTTTAGGTTTGAGAAAGATTTTTTGGAAAAAAAGAATTATTTTTTATGTTTTTTTTTTTTTTGCAAAGAAAATATAAAATAAAAAAAGACAAAAGAACCATAACTAAAACTGACAGAAAAGAAGATGAATGAAAATGAAAATTGAGAAAATAATTACAATTCCAATTGTTATTTTGTTTCCCTTTCAATCTAATAACGAATAGTGGAAAGAATGAAAATTGTAATGTTTATTTATTTCTCTTCTGCTATCATTCAGGCCCAAGTAAAGCTCAACTATTACATTTAAGCTGTTTTAGCTGTTTTATTTTCGAGTTATTTCATCTTTAATGATTTTTTTTTATAGATTGATCAAAATTTTATATTTTTTAATTTATCAGAGAAATATAAAAAATATAAATATTTTGGTCGAATTTAAAAACAAAATCACTAAAGATGTATTTGGATCAAGAATTTAGTGAGGAAAGAAAAAATAAAAATGAAAAAAATTAGATAATCTATCTATTCGGAACTATTGGATTTTCTTGTTGAATCAAGCCTCGATTTCGATGATAACAAAACAGTTTATTAGTAGTTAACATGTTTACTAAGTGTGCAGCTCTTAAGTATTGCGTCATATAACTCAATTGATCAAATGAAGTCTCACAAACACTTTCTGACAGAAAGTGTCGACACCTTGTTCTGTGGTGTCGACAGCTTTGAGCCTAGAGGTTATAATGATAAATCTGTTGAAAGTCTCAAATAATTCATGAATCTTAATAGATCAAAGTGAATGAGAACCATATGCATCCATGGAAAAAATATCGTGAAGGAAGAAAGTCGACTCAACGCTTAAATTATCAAAAAGATGATCGAACACATTCTGGTAAGAAGTGTCGACACCCAGTACAGAAATGTCGACACCAAATGTCAGTAGTCATCTTCAGAAGATTTTGAAAGAAGAAATGTCGACACCAGTATCGACACCAAATGTCAGTAGTCAAAACCAGAATTCTGAGGGAAGAAGTGTCGACACCAGTATGGACATCAAATGTCAGTAGCCAAACCCAGAATTCTGAGAGAAGAAGTGTCGACACCAACATCAGTACCAAATGTCAGTAGCTGAAATTAAAAATCTGAAGAAAGGAAGTGTCGACATCAACATCAGCACCAAATGTCAGTGGCTAAATTCAAGAATCTGGAAACAAGTAGTGTCGACACCAATGTCAGCACCAAAAGTCAGTAGCTAAAGAAAGATTTTCTGAAGAAGAAGTGTCGACAACTAGATCAGCTCCTGGAGACAATTTTAAGCTAAGAACTGAAGGCTTGAAGTATCGACACCTGTGAAACAATGTGTCGACACATTGAGAGTGTCGACACCATGAAAAAGTGTAGACATCCAACAGGAATATTTTCAAATGCAGAGTTGTCTGGTACAGCATTAAAGGCTTCCCAACTACCACAAACGGTATACTATTCATTCAAGCTATTAATTACAAGTCTCTAAGGGCATTTACTACACAAGAAATCACCAAAAAGCAAATTGATTGATCATCTAATAAGCTTCAAAGTCAAAAATCTTTAAAACATCCTCTTTGTCTCCTTGTGCTAGTATTGATTATGAGGTTACATTCATATCTACTCTATTGAGAGAGTTATTGCTCATCTTGAAACACCCCTCATCTATCCATCTTTGTAAGTTTTGAGCGTAACTTGGACAAAAATACTTGGTGAGAGTTTTTTAGTATTTCTCTTATAGAAAGCCAAACACTTAAGAGTTTGAGTGTTTCCTCTTGTAAGCAAAACACTAGAAAGTTTAAATGGAGCTTGGACAAAACCACTTGGTGTAAAACTGAGTTGGGCACTTGAATAATCAACTCCCACATTGTAGTTGCGGATTACAAATAGTGAAAGAATATCTTGCGGAGGTCTTGAGAGGACGTAGATCACGGGTTGTGATCGAACCTCGATAAATCTTAGTGTGCTCTCTCCTATTATTGTTCCTGCTTTATCATTGCATTTCTTATATTAAACACATTATAGCATTTACGTACATTGTCAATAGAATTAAGTAATTAATTATAAATCACTAATTAAGTTTGAAAAATCCAATTCACCCTCCCTCTTGGGCCAACACCTCTATCGTTCTTCTTTCTTTTTCATTTTCCTCACCCAAAACTTGATTCAAATTTTTAAACACAGTCTAAAGACAAAAAAGAAAAATAGTTTTATTTGACAAATAAGCTAAACTTTTGTCTTTTAGTAAAAAAAATTTCTAATTTGATTTTTTTTTTAAATTGCTGATTTCTCTAGTTCAAAAAAACCGAA